>JAJEKV010000373.1:0-261896 GCA_021234155.1 Isoetes taiwanensis | reverse complement strand
GTGCTTGGAATCGTTATAAGCATCCACTCTCCAGCACCAAAGTGGGCGCACGCCAATGTTATTAGGCGATGCTGGTACATGTATTCCAAATGTATGGAAGCGATATAGTATAATAACGAGGGTTACTTTTAGATTTTATCGCTTTTCATATGGTTTTTCTATGATTTAGAACATTGTATTCGTTGAGGTGTACTAAATAGTATTTCTAGAGTGCACCCTTGCTTGGGCAATTGATTTTCGTTGGTTCGGGAAAAATCCGAGGGTTGTTGTCTTTCTGCATGTGTTTGTGCATAACCACTAACTGCAGGAGTGTATCACATATGCATGTGCACATGCGTAATACATGTGTGCATGTGCACATGCATGTGTACGTAATGCATGTGCATGTTCCTTATGCATGTGCAAGTGCAAGTGCATGTGCATGTGTGCATGTGTGCATGTGTACTTACCCTCTTGGATTCTTATTGCGGTGGATTTTACTACCCACGAGATGGATTTTTAACTCACACACACCCACATAGAAAGGTATTTGTTTTTAATGTTTCTTAGGTTAGCATAATGTTTTTTTTTACAAGGTATTGGTTTCCTGCTTCTATAATGTAGTCTTTATAAAACCCCTTTTATTTTCCTTCCTATGATTCTTTGCTGATTTCAAGTTTAGGCCCTCTGTTTGCTTTCAACTCTTTGGATGTTACGGCTTAGAATTGTTCACCAGCAGCCAGCCTTTAGCTTCAATCAACAAACCGGATTCTTTATACACACAACATCACGGATTATTTAACGCACACCCGTATCATGAATCCCAGGTCAAGCGGTGGCCACAAGAATACATTTATATTGTAGGTTTGGAACTTTAATCGGCCAGTAAGGTGAATCATGCATTACCTTAAGCTAGAGATGGAGCATCCAAAATCATATGAGTTGATAAACAATGGTGTCATTGTGAAAGAGAAATAGTTGTAGCCGGAAGTAACAATATGTAGCATAATAACGGAGGGTTTTTTGTGTTTATGAAACTTTATGACTTTAGGATCCGTGGATCAATCTGCTCTATCTTTATGGTAACTTTTACTTATGTTCTATTTGTTTATTATGATCAAATTCAAAGCTACGGTGATGAAAGCCTCAAATGAATTTAGTTTTTTTACGGTTTGAATTCTAAATTTTTGTCTGCAGAGGGCGTTGATTTTCGTTGGTTGGAAAAATCGAGGGTTGTTGTCTTTCCCGCATGTGTTTGTGCCGGGCACTATGCAGTGTGTGCATGTGCATGTGCACATACATGCATCAATGTGTGCATGTGCACATGCATGTGCATGTGTGCATGTGCATGTTCATATGCGTAATGCAAGTAGAGTGCATGTGCATGTGTGCATGTGTGCATGTCGCTGCTTGCCCTCTTGGATTGGGGTGGTTTACTACCCACGAGATGGTTTTGCTCACACTTACAAAGGTATTTGTTTTTGTTTCTTGATTTAGCATAATGTTTTTTTTACAAGGTATTGGTTTCCCCGATTACAATGTAGTCTTTTGAAACCCTTTTTGTTTCCTTCCCATAGACGGCTGCATTCAAGTTTAGGCCCCGCTTGCTTTCAACTCTTGGATATTTCGGCTTCCGGATTGTTTATAGCAGCCACCTTTAGCTTCAATCAACAAACGGATTCTTATGCACACAACATCTGGAATATTCCACGCCCTTTCCATGTCACGTTGGTCCAGGTCAACAGTGTGGCCACAAGAATACATTTATATTGTAGGTTTGGAACTTTAATCGAACCGGGTGAATGCATTACCTTTAAGCTAGAGATGGAGCATCCAAAATCATATGGATTGATAAAACAATGGTGTCATTGTGAAAGAGAAAATAGTTAAAGGGAAGTAACAATATGTAGCATAATAATAGAGGGTTTTCTTTGTGTTGTAAACTTTATGACTTTCTTAATAATGGGATCAATCTGCTCTATCTTTATGGTAACTTTTACTTATGTTCTATTTGTTTTATTGTGATCAAATTAAAAGCTACGTGATGAAAGCCCTCAAATGAATTCTAGTTTTTTTCCGTTTGAATTCTAAAAATTTTGTCACGGGGACGCCCTAAGGCCCCAAGGGGCCAAAAAATTTTTTGCAACACAAAACCATTAACATCCAACATATAAAAATTAAATCCCCAACACATAACAACCATTGACATTAACAACCAAATACATAACTACCATTGACATTAATTAACATAACCATTGGGTCTAACACATTTAAATTAAAATCCCCTTTAAACCCCCTTGGTTTGGGGTATATTCACACGGGTGACGAGGGCAAACATGAGTTCTCATAATTGTATTTTGCACGCACGAAATCAACACCATATAGTATTCCGCTTGAAATCTTATAGTATTTTGCTAATCTTATTATACAAGATAGCAAATTTTGTAATTTTGCATACCCCACAAACGAGGAACTTTACGATTTGGTATAGATTAAGGAATAAGGTGAATATGCCTATCCAATGAAAAAAAATAACGGGGTTTCTTTTATATTTTATACTTTTTCCTATGGTCTTTATATGATTTGGTGATGGTATTTGATAAGACATACTAATCGGTACATCTAGAGTGCACATACTATCACGCTATTTTAATGACAATGATTTCAATAAATATCCCTAAAAATATCCTCAAAAGGTTATTTTAGGGTTATTTGAGTTTTGGAGATTTTCAGTCTTGTTGAGTCAAGGGCCACGAAAGCACCATCCCAAGCAAAGATCCTTTCGTGTCTTGGTAAGGCAAGGGTTTGGGAGGCAAGGGTTTGGAGCGACTTTCGGAAAGCAGGATTCAAAGAACTTCAAGGTCTGTTCTTTAACTCTTTTTTTCAATTCGGCAGGCCTTGGGTCTATTTTTCTTGGTTCCACTTCGCTCAGGTGGGCTTGGTGCACTAGGAAGAAAAAATGGCACCTCATAGATCCCCAACTTCAAGGTCCTCTTTAGCTTTTTTCCATCCGCAGGCCTTTAGGTCTATTTTTTTCCCCGTTCCATGGTTCAGCTTGCTTGGTATTGGGACGGTGGGAAAAAAAAATGGCAGACCTCATATCCGCAGACCTCATGCCGGCAGTCACTGAGAGAAATGTATTAATGGGCCTTGGAAGGCCTGAAACCTCCAACACGTTACCATGCGAGGTTATATCCACTGCCGCGCTTTGAATCAAAACATTATTGATTGATTCGAAGTTTACACCACCAGAGAAGGTAATCAATTGGCTTCCCTGAATATTAACTCCAGGGGATAATCAGTTTAATGGATGCTCATATATTGCAGAAGCAAGACTGCCTCAGTTTCCGTTACCCACAATATTCTGCAGAACAATTAAAAGGAAACTTTCAATCGAATATACAAGTAAGTTGGAGCTTCTACTAACGCTATCCTTACATTGCTTAATGTGCCAATCTTGTAACCTCAGCTTTAGCTAACTTCTGCAAACTTTTGCATAATTAACAGGCCCGCAAACACAATGAGTATGTCAACTCTATCACTCATTCTGCCTTGAAAGATCTCTTATATAAGGTTCAGAATCCTGGTTATAGTTCCATGAGAGATGTCTAGCCAACGCCACGTCGAAAGCCATAGACAAATGGTATACTGCAAATTCCCACCAGTATGGAAACGTTTCATTACAAGTTTGCAGAGTGGTAAGGTACTCAGAAATCTTAGCCCTGTATTTTGCAGCTTATGTGCTTGAAGGCATGGTCATGCACTGAATTCCAAAACATTTGCTAACATGCAATTTTAGATTTTTGGATAAAGACATGGCATTATTGCCCTTTATATTATGTTGGATAATTGGTATTATTAATGTGGAATCTCAGTGGATGCGAATCTCAGATTTTGGAGAATAAGGCATCTATGACATGGCACATAAGAAGTACGCAAGCAAGGCTTCTATAAAGTTGCTTTTCCATGGAGCAGATTAATGCTTGGTTTGAATTGCACAAAGTCCAGGTGAATTCAAATTAAAATTGTTGACAAGTTATATCCATCTGTGTTTGTGGTATGTATGCCTGCTCAATGTCATACAGGAAAGCAGATATATCTTTTATATCTTTTAACTAATACTGGCTATGTGGCTATGTTCTGGAGAAGACTAAATTTTAGGTGATGCTGGAGCTTTCATGGCAAACTAATACTGGCTATGTGGCTATGTTCTGGAGCAGACTAAATCTTAGGTGATGCTGGAGCTTTGAGATATTGCACATTTTGCACATTGCTAGATGTTTGGATCACAAGCAACATTGCAATTTATGAGAATATAATACATTACTTCTTTATTGTTATTTTAGTACTCGTTGGAGAAAGTGTACTGGAAAACTTGTATGGTAAAACTTATCTTGTCAACTCTGGATGTTGCATTGCAAAAATAAATAGAGGTTTTATAGTTCTACACAAGATAATGTTGCCATCTGTTTATTTCCCTAAGGGTTCGAACACCCCAATTTTTTTTTTTTATTATAGCAACCAACACATAACTATTATTAACATTAATTAACATAAACTAATACATCCCGAGGCCCGAAGGGGCAAAAAAAAATTTAGATTTAACACAAACCATTAAATTTAATACTAAAATTAAATTCCCCCGTAAACCCCCTTTGGTTTGGGTGCATATTCACACAGAGGGTGACGTAGGGCATCGAGAGCTGTTGGATAAGCATATATGCCCTTTATTTCTCAATCTAGACCGTACATCGAGATCCTCGTTTGTGGGGTATGCCTTTACAAGTTTTGGTATACTATATAACATAGTTTACAAAATACTATAAGATTTGAGGCAATGTACTATATGGTGTTGATTTTATACATGCATAATATACATTACCCATGCTCACCATGTCTTTAACAGGATGCCATATCACGATGAGATATCTTGGAATGCTTTGATATTTGGGTATGTGGATAATGGGATGGAGAGTTTGCCCTGCATATTTTTGCGCACATACAAGATGAAGGATTCACACCAAACATTGTTTGCAACAGAAAGGCTTGCGGTTTGTTTGAGTTTTCAACAAACCCCCACCTGTAACTCTTCAAGACAAGCCACCACGTAAAAAGGGAAATAGGAGGGGAATGCATGGTCATGGTCATCCACAAAAGGATTGGTGGTCTCGTAGCTCTAATGAAATGGATAGCAAGGGGAACTCCAGATCATCACAAAGGAGTACATCATCAATAGGCGTTGCACATTCCCAAGACAACCGCAACAATACTAATAATAATAACACCGGATTCATTAATAATGGCAAGTGGAATTCTTTCCCCTTTTGTACTTTGTGGTCTTAGATTTATATACTACAAGAAACTTTATCGGCTGTGACCTTGTACACCGGCGAACGCTTCTCTTCCCCTAACTCGCCTATGCAGGTAAATTTGTGTAACTTTCACGCTCACTACCGGATAAACATAGGTATGCATCCATCCTCTATCTATTCATTTCAATATCTAAACACAACAATAATAAATGAGTAGTATTTTGTATCATAACTTCGATAATTTTCTAGCGAAGCCTTGGCGTATATGACATATGCCAAGTCAAGGCCATCCAAATCGGGCTTTGGCATTTTGTTTATGCTTGATGGATCAAATCATTAAGTTATCCCACTCACAACAAGACACTAAATAGTCATCAACATAGCAATTGAAATGCAAGATAGAAAGTTTATGCCTTTAAGATTTTCGAATTATAGTTACCTCAAAAAAGGTTATATTGTCTTGCAAGAGCGCTGTGTTGCCCTCATCATCACCAGAGCTCTTAAATCTACAATCTCGATTTATCTATACTTTCCATTTGATAAGTCTCCAGAAATGTTTTTCTTCCTCGTTTTCATCACAGATAGGTGACCTCTGTCTTTTCTACTTTATGGCTTCAAATGTCTCTCTGATTCATTTCATAAGCTGAAGTATGTGTCACTTTTGTAAGCAACCCGCTTAGGGTTTGGATTTTGTAGTTGTGTTGATCGGCTATGGCCAGATGCAGGTTGAAATTTAGCTTAAAAGGCCCGACCGTGAAATCCACAAGTCTGCTTTTCACACATATTTCGTGGCAATCATCAGGGCAGCTATACAAACCCAATAAAAAACATCTGCTATGAATCCATGTCTCATTGACCAATTTGTAGCAATGTGATTTTGTCGTCAAAACGCTCTAAGCCGTAAGTTACTGCTTATGCTTATGGTAATGAATTCTTTCCCTAAGAAGTGTTTATATTTGTTTCCTTATTTTGCAACTTGCGCTAGGCTTTAAGATTAACAGTAGGCAATCAGTAAAATGATTTACTTTTTCTGATTGCCTACTGTTAAAAATTAGATTTTTATGCGTTTTAACCATTGGCAAAAGCAAGAAGATCGTCCTTTAAAGTTTATATTAATTGTTAGGGACCTTTAATAAAAGGTGGGTTAGAATAACTTTTAAGCTATTATAAGGAAAGAAAGGATAAAATAAGACAAGGCCTTTTCCTATTATAAGGCCACAAATCGCTTAATAAAGGAAGGTGACGAATGTTTTAACAAAAAGGTAACTTAGGCATTTCGAGCAGACAAGGGGACGGACAACGGATAGGAAGGAGATAGCTAGACTGCTACAGTGCAATTTCGACCAGCTTATCCATGATCTGTGGCTCGACTGAACCTACTCCGAATTCGAGCAGCGTACCAATAAGTTTCAATACTCGGCTTTAATCCTTTGCTTATCTCCCATAAAGCTCCAATACATTTTTATATGCGGGATCCATATTAAAGGATCCATACAAAGGAGAAACTATGGGCGTTTTTGTATGCGTGCTAGGGTTTGAAGGTTTTGTGTAGAGTTGGGCTTAATAACCCGAAATGGGGCTTAAGGTTTTATGTAGATTTGTGTAGATTTGGGACGGGGATGCCAAAAGCATTGCTTGATAAAATGCAAAAGAAACTGCCATTGTCATTGGAAACACAAGAGTTACCGAGAACTGATGGTCAGCTAGAAATGGCCTGCTTTCTTCAAGGTACCGTTATCTTCCTTTAACCGCGTGTCCTCGCAATTTTACATCTCAACCGCTGGATCAAGATCGCTGATTAAGCCGCACTTGCCACCACAAACCCCATAAACAGCAACAAGAACGATAAAATGTGCAGAATGATAAATAAGCGCCAGGAATGATAAACCGGGCAAAGGGAAGAACTGCTTTGAAGCAAATTTTGTGGAAGAACTCGCCCCGCATTGATTGTCGTCTTCACCTAGCTCTTCGCCTTCATCTGTACCGGGCCTCGAGAGGAAATCGAGGATTGAATCGAGAGATCGAGGCTCAGAGGAAATCGAGGATTGAATCATAACATTGAATCGGGCTACCGAACTAATCGAGGATTAGATCGACCTCCTGTTAAAGGGGTTTAAACCCCCGTGCTGTACACGCCAAATAAATGGGCTCGCCCATATTATTAGGCGAATGGGCTCTCCTCGGGTTTAACCCTTCTTCTCAAATGTAGGTACTAATTTGTTTTCTCGTAGGCGCATTTATATGGTTGAGAAAGACTCTTGTGGTCAAGATTCGGCATCATCTTACCATGTTAGCACCTACTTTGACAACCGCAACAATACTAATAATAAATATGTAGCAAAATAACAGGGGGTTCCAGGGGGATTTGATATAGATATAATTCTTGAAATCATAGACCATATCCCTAAAACAATTCAATGGGTTATTATAAAAAAAACATAGATTTAAGATAAAAAAATAGTCACATTAGCTCAACGTTAGATTGGTTAAAGTAGTCTTATTAGGACATTGAGTTATTTTGGTAGAGGTTCGAATCCTCGTATTTCATATTCTAAAAGCTTAAAAGCGAAACCGATATAGAGGCTCGATATACCATCAAAACCTTAGGCAAACTCGTATTCGACATCTTAAAAATCATAGGCCCCCCAATCATAATTGAGCATAATCGAAACGAGAGGGTGTCCAGAGGTCCAACATACATCTGGGTCAGTCGGATTGATGATCCGAACGGACTGGTGGTAGTCCAGGTGCACCTCGTTTAGAATATGTAGCAAAATAACAAGGGGGTTCGTGGGGATTTGATATAGATATAATTCTTGAAATCATAGACCATATCCCTAAAACAATTCAATGGGTTATTATAAAAAAAAACATAGATTTAAGATAAAAAATAGTCACATTAGCTCACTGGTTAGATTGGTTAAAGTAGTCTTATTAGGACATTGAGTTATTTTGGTAGAGGTTCGAATCCCATATTTCATATTCTAAAAGCTTAAAAAGCAAAACCCAGATAGAGGCTCGATATACCATCAAAACCTTAGGCAAACTCGTATTCGACATCTTAAAATCATAGGCGTCCCCAATCATAATTGAGCATAATCGAAACGAGAGGTGTCCAGAGGCTCCAACATACAGTCTGGGCCGTCGGATTGACAGATCCGACGACTGTGGTAGTCCAGGGTGCACCTCGTTTAGAATATGTAGCAAAATAACAGGGGGTTCCAGGGGGATTTGATATAGATATAATTCTTGAAATCATAGACCATATCCCTAAAACAATTCAATGGGTTATTATAAAAAAAAAACATAGATTTAAGATAAAAAATAGTCACATTAGCTCACTGGTTAGATTGGTTAAAGTAGTCTTATTAGGACATTGAGTTATTTTGGTAGAGGTTGAAATCCCCAGATTTCATATTCTAAAAGCTTAAGCGGCACCAGAGATAGAGGCTCGATATACCATCAAAACCTTAGGCAAACTCAGATTCGACATCTTAAAATCATAGGCGCCCCCAATCATAATTGAGCATAATCGAAACGAGAGGTGTCCGGAGGCTCCAACATATGATCTGGGCCGTTTGATTGACAGATCCGACGACTGTGGTAGTCCGGTGCACCTCGTTTAGAATATGTAGCAAAATAACGAGGGGGTTCGAAAGGATTTGATATACAATTCAATGGGTTATTATAAAAAAACATAGATTTAAGATAAAAATAGTCACATTAGCTCACTTTGGTTAGATTGGTTAAAGTAGTCTTATTAGGACATTGAGTTATTTTGGTAGAGGTTCGAATCCCTGATTTCATATTCTAAAAGCTTAAAAGCGAAACCAGTATAGAGGCTCGATATACCATCAAAACCTTAGGCAAACTCGTATTCGACATCTTAAAATCATAGGCGTCCCCAATCATAATTGAGCATAATCGAACGAGAGGTGTCCGAGAGGCTCCAACATACGATGGGGCCGTCCGGATTGATGATCCGACGTACCGTAGTCCGTGGTGCACCTCGTTTAGAATATGTAGCAAAATAACAGGGGGTTCCAGGGGGATTTGATATACAATTCAATGGGTTATTATAAAAAAAAAACATAGATTTAAGATAAAAAATAGTCACATTAGCTCACTGGTTAGATTGGTTAAAGTAGTCTTATTAGGACATTGAGTTATTTTGGTAGAGGTTCGAATCCCCGTATTTCATATTCTAAAAGCTTAAGCGAAACCGTATAGAGGCTCGATATACCATCAAAACCTTAGGCAAACTCGTTATTCGACATCTTAAAATCATAGGCGTCCCCAATCATAATTGAGCATAATCGAAACGAGAGGTGTCCGAGGCTCCAACATAGATGCCGTGCCGGATTGATGGATCCGGACACGACAGGTAGTCCAGGGTGCACCTCGTTTAGAATATGTAGCAAAATAACAGGGGGTTCCAGGGGGATTTGATATAGATATAATTCTTGAAATCATAGACCATATCCCTAAAACAATTCAATGGGTTATTATAAAAAAAAAACATAGATTTAAGATAAAAATAGTCACATTAGCTCACTGGTTAGATTGGTTAAAGTAGTCTTATTAGGACATTGAGTTATTTTGGTAGAGGTTCGAATCCCCGTATTTCATATTCTAAAAGCTTAAGCGAAACCGTATAGAGGCTCGATATACCATCAAAACCTTAGGCAAACTCGTATTCGACATCTTAAAATCATAGGCGTCCCCAATCATAATTGAGCATAATCGAAACGAGAGGTGTCCAGAGGCTCCAACATACAGTCTGGGCCGTCGGATTGACAGATCCGACGACTGTGGTAGTCCAGGGTGCACCTCGTTTAGAATATGTAGCAAAATAACAGGACTCATTCATAATGGCAAGTGGAATTCTTTTCCCTTTTTGTGCTTTGTGGTCTTAGATGCCCATTACACTCAAATGCTTTCTCACACGATTGGATCACTGTCATTGTCAGATTTAGATTTGTGGGGTTGGCAACCGCCCAAGAAATCGTTTAGAACGACGTCGTGAGCCTGTGTTAAGGTTTGTCACAGCAACTATATATACTACATTGTTGTGCACTTTGCTTAAATAGGTTTTTAGAATTCAAGCCTCGTGCTTTTGCTTTTTCCAAATCATGAAAATGCACTTTATTCATCTTTTCTATATTTGCTTGCAGAGTTAATTGTTTTGAAGGGTTGTGTCGATTGTTCTGGCATGTCCTACTTTCCTCGACCCAATAAATGGACTTTGCTATTACGTGGACAACAGATAGGCGTCCGTTTTGCTCGAAATAATTTTCTTCATCTTCTTCTGCATCTTTGCCCTCTATCTTCCTAGATAGAACTGGTCTGTTTTGCTACATTGGCAGGTAGAAATATGAAATGCTTTAGTAGAAAGATGATTTGGAGTTGATTTATAAGATAGAAGGAAGCAAAATCTAGTTGAGAATAACACTCAGGATTATAGGTACCTGAATATATGCAATAAAGCTCAAGTGGCAGATAGTCTGGAATTATTTTTAGAATGAAGATGGCATCATAAAATGCAAAGTTACACAGACTGTTAATGGATAAATGATGCAAGATTCGTCCATAAGGTTAAGGTGAATCTGGAAGGAAATTGAGATGAAACAGATTCAAAACATATTGTATGCATGACGTGCCCATTGAATTTCAACAAGGACGACATATGCATGCTACAAAAGCTATGTTATTAAACATCAAATCTATAAAATTGCAATGACTTCCATGTTTGTTATTTGATGTGAAAATTTCCGCTACAGGACTCGTAACATCGTTGAATTATCGTTGAAAATTTGCCTTCATAAGTGAGGCAATTGTCCATTTGAATACCACAATACTTTGGCAAGTCTATCTTTGAATACCACAATACTTTCATTCTCAACAGATGCTCTCGCCCAAAGAATGGAGCTTGATTTTGAATGTTATGGCCATATGTCTAAGCAGCTTTCTAATTGTGACAACGAACGTATTTTCTTGCATTTGACACATTTACCTTGGTTATTTCAAAAATGGGCGCCTAGCATCATCTATGGCTCCTTTAGCAAGCTTCCCAAATGGATCTTATTTAAGAGAGTTACCCGCATCATTCTAAATCTACATGCACAGAATTTAAAAGGTTTTCCTCATCTTTTACCTTATGATATCCAAAAAGAAAATAACAACTGAAAGCAAGGGATGTGATCACGTGGATTCTTGCAACAATCTAGAAATTGTCAATATAATCCTTGTTCTATAAATGGTTCACCAAATCTAGAAACTATTCACTTTGTTAGCATTTAGCAATTGTGAAGCAGCTATCAATACCTTGTTTTTTGACCCATTTCTACTCTGAATTTGAGAAATATATGCCTAGCATTAATTGTAGATCGTTTGGTGAGCTTTGCAACGGATGCTCTCGCCCAAAGAATGGAGCTTGATTTTGAAAGTTATGGCAATATGTCTAAGCAGCTTTCTAAGTGTGACAGCAAATGTATTTCCTTCCATTTGACACATTTACCTGGTTATTTCAAAAATGGGTGCCTAGCATCATCTAGCGACGAATGTTTTAACAAAAAGCTAACTTAGGCATTTCGAGTAGACAAGGGGACGGACAACGGATAGGACAACGGATAGGAAGGAGATAGCTAGACTGCTATAGTGCAATTTCGACCAGCTTATCCATGATCTGTGGCTCGACTGAACCTACTCTGGAATTCTGATAGCAGCCAATAAGTTTCAATACTTGGCTTTAATCCCTTTGCTTATCTCCCATAAAGCTTCAGATACAGTATTTTTATATGCAGGGACCCATACAAAGGGATCCATATAAAGGAGAAATTGTATGCAGTGTTTTGTATGCAGGCTAGGTTTTGAAGGTTTTTGTGCAGAGTTGGCCGAACAACCCGAAATGGGGCTTAAGGTTTTTATGTAGATTTGTGTAGATTTGGACGGGGATGCCAAGCCAGATTGCTTGATCAATCAGATTGCTTGATTGCTACATACTTTTTTCAAGACGAGACAAAGCCTAACATTGTCTTTATCTTGAATCCTTATTCTTGAGCCATGGAGTAGCTATAACATTCTTAAAAGCTGGTATCCAGAACCAGTGATTTGTATTTTCCTTTCTATTTTTCCTTGGCATGGAGTGGCTATGGCTATCTGTGGACTGAACCCGTCCTTAAAGTTTTGCGATTGTAATAGACAAGCAAGAACATAAAAGATATTTACATATTTCATGATGAAACATTCAAAATCTATTGCAAGTTTGATGATGGAGTAAGGTATGTATTGAGTGTAATGGGCGGGCTTGAAAAAATAGGGCATGAAACAGGGCTAGCGCATATTGTCTTTGGCATTGCAGCATTTGCATGATTCTAGAATGGGCAGAAAACTTATGTTAATTATGGTGGATACTAGGAGAAATGTGAGGATTTGTTTCCCTCTGGCAAAGATTTCTGAGGATATTAGCAAATTTAAATATATCCACACGAAGTTGCAAAGACCTGCCACAGGAATATAGAGGATGTGCACCGGTTTGCAGTGGAAGATTAAGTTTTTTTGTTTCTGAAAATATAGTTAGGGTCCTTTCTAAATATGATGTAAATTTTCTTACAATATGGCATATAGGGAAGAAGGATTTGGTATTAGCTATCCAATAGTAAAAGCTCTTGAAAAAATTGCCAAGAAAAATAAAATCGACCAAGATAAATGACAGATAAAACTGATAGGATTTGGTTTTTTTTTCTCGTTGAAAGTTTTATATTACATCATCGCTAGGATATGTTTAATTTTGCTTGTTAAAAGCTTGGTATTAAGTGCAAGAATGGAGTGAGGCCACACCTTTCTATAACACGTGCTGCATTGAAGGAATGTAGCAGTTTGAGAAACCTGCAGACAGGGAGAAGACTTCATGCTAATCTGATTAATAATGCGGAGGATAAAGGCATTGATATTGCCAACAGTTTGGTGCATTTATACATCAAATGTTTGAGCATGTCAGATGCCTGTAGTGTCTTTGATAGGATGTTGCAGTATAATGTAGTATCTTGGAATGCTATCATAAGTGGGGTATATAGAGTGTGGGGAAGATGTTGCCCTTAAGTTATTTGCATTCATGCAAAAGTGAAGATTGCAAGCCAAATGCTAGAACATATTTGATTGCTCAAGGCATGTGCTAATTGTGCGAAAAAAAAAAAAGGAGATGGTAACAAAGCCGGGCAAACTCTAGGGGAAAGATGTGCTTGGAATACGTTATAAGCATCCACTCTCAACTTGCAAAGAGTGGGCATGATATTTGTGGGCAGTACTTTGGTAGCTGTGTATGCCAAATGTGGAAGCATTACCCATGCTCACCATGTCTTTAACAGGATGCCATATCACGATGAGATATCTTGGAATGCTTTGATATTTGGGTATGTGGATAATGGGATGGAGAGTTTGCCCTGCATATTTTTGCGCACATGCAAGATGAAGGATTCACACCAAACATTGTTTGCAACAGAGCAGCGGTTGTGTTGGAGTTTTCAACAAACCCCCACCTGTAACTCTTCAAGACAAGCCACCACGTAAAAAGGGAAATAGGAGGGGAATGCATGGTCATGGTCACCCACAAAAGGATTGGTGGTCTCGTAGCTCTAATGAAATGGATAGCAAGGGGAACTCCAGATCATCACAAAGGAGTACATCATCAATAGGCGTTGCACATTCCCAAGACAACCGCAACAATACTAATAATAATAACACTGGATTCATTAATAATGGCAAGTGGAATTCTTTTCCCTTTTTGTACTTTGTGGTCTTAGATTTATATACTATATTGCCCATTACACTCAAATGCGTTCTCACACGATTGGATCACTGTCACTGTCAGGTTTAGATTTGTGGGGTTGGCAACCGCCCAAGAAATCGTTTAGAACAACATCGTGAGCCTGTGTTAAGGTTTGTCACAGCAACTATACTGCATTGTTGTGTACTTTGCTTAAATAGGTTTTTAGAATTCAAGCCTCGTGCTTTTGCTTTTTCCAAATCATGAAAATGCACTTCATTCATCTTTTCTATATTTGCTTGCAGAGTTAATTGTTTTGAAGGGTTGTGTCGATTGTTCTGGCATGTTCTACTTTTCTCAACCCATTTGTTTCCTGCTTGTTAGCATTCTTTTGTTCTTTTTAGCATTGTGATTGCCTTGAGCTCTGTGTTTGCTCTTTGCGTATCTAAGAGATTGTCTTCTATTAGTTGGAGTGCAAACTATGAGGATCTCCTCTCAACAAATCAGCATTTTCTGCAACCTATTCCTCTAGCTGTAAGTTGAAATCCATAGTCTTGCTTTGTGATTGGCTTAGTTATTAAGGCATGTACTTCATTTGTTACAGGAAATGGTCGACTTCCTTACTGATGTATGGGAACAAGAGGGCCTTTATGATCAGTGCTCAGGGTGTGCATTTTTCTTTCCTACTATTATCTTCATGTTCTCCTAGTGCCCTTTTTTTTTGGGGTCCAGGGTGGAGGGCTTTGGCATTTTCAGAAACTTGGCCATGATCATTTATCTAGGTTTTATGCCTTGAATTCTAATGGGGAGGGCTAACTTGCCAATCTTATTGGCTTTCTCATATTTATAGAACTATTCATGGTATGTACCTAAAAGAATGGGTCACAGCAAATTCATTTAACTTTGTAGGCTCAAAAAACCACAGGAGCCTGCACTAGGCCACATTGGCAATGGACTTGTGTTGCTAATTGTATTCTTTTGTTGCATATAAATGCAATTTGGCTATGAAGGAACACAGATTTGAACTCTCATTTTCTGGAAGCACTCCCTCTTTGTGTACCACTATTCTCTTGTTGATAAAGTAGTCTGGGTAATTGTTACATGTATCTCTGCATTTTCCTGTCAAGGAAGCAATATCAAGTTTTCCGTGTGCTGATATAAGAGCACACGGAAAACTATAATTTAGGAGTTCGCATTAAAATAATTTACAGTTCCTGCCGATTAATCTTTATGCTATCTGTGCAGGTAAAGAAGAGGGTGAGCAAGTTGATAAGGATGTCATAAAAATGAAATGGTTAGAGAAGGGCTATATCTATCCACTCCGAATTTGCAAAAGGAAGACATGAGCTGGACATTTTTGTGGCAAACATTTTGGTGGATATATATGCTAAATGTGGAAGTGCAGTGTGCAGTACATGTTTGTCTTTCATAAAATGACGTGTCATAATGAGTATCATGGAATTCCATCATCTTTGGATGTTTAGAGAGTGGGAAGAACAAATTAGCACTGGAATTATTTGCACAAATGCGAGAAAAAGGCTTCATCCCAAATGTTCAAGCTTATATTGCTGCTTTAAAGGCATGTGCCAGTTGTGCCACAAAAGATGACGTTCATATCAAGGGGAGACTTCTAAAAACAGAGTTTCTGGAAAAGGGCATTTCTTCCTCACACACAAATACCAGGACTGCATTATCTGGGGCAAGATGTTATCTATTATTGCAGACGTTTGCGCAAAGGACGATTGTGCATGTCTTTCATTGCAACAGATGAATATATAGAATCCATAGAAAAGCTTTTTTTCATGAATATTTAATATTTCAAAGCTTGGAGCAATGCCAGGCTACCTCCTAATTTCGGCATTCTATGGTTGCTCCACTATCTCAGATATAGAAGGGGTTGCCATCACAACAGAAGTTTTATTTACTAAAAGTTGTTGGAATAAACATGTAGGTAGCCTTATGTATTTTGATCTTGGTAGTTCTCTGATATCAATTGTTTTGAGCATCCGTTGAAAAACCCATCAAAATATCTACAATTAATGCGAGACATACACTTCTCAAATTCATAGTAGAAATGGATCCAAAAACAAGGTATTGATAGCTGCTTCACAATTCCTAAATGCTAACAAAGTGACCAGTTTCTAGATTTGGTGAACCATTTATAGAACGCAAGGACTATACATAGCCTTCATAGATTTTTCGAAGGCATTCGACACAATTCCCAGGAAAAAGCTCAGTGACAGATTAATTCACATTGGAGTTCCGCAAGATTTGAGAGCTGCAGTGTCTCAATTATATGAAAAAGTTCTGATTAAGGTGTCATGGGATCTTGACACGAAAATCAGAAGTACAGTAGGAGTTTGGCAGGGATGCCCACTCTCTCCGACTTTATTTGGAGTTTTCATAGATGAACTGGACGAATGGTTGAGGGCCAGGTCGTTGGCAGGGACTAACTTGGGTGACTATCTCATCCGAAAACTTCTCTACGCAGATGATGTGGTCTTGATTGCTAGCATGAAGTCTACTTTACAAGAACATCTGGTTAATCTTGAGAGCTTCTATGATGCAAAGCAAATGAGTGTCTTTTTTTTTGGATTGAAGGCGAGTTTATATATTAATTATAAAGTATAAGTTAACAAAAGATCCTTTTTGAAGGGAAGTATAACCCTGTTTAAGGTAACAAAAAGAAGAAACTTTTTAGAGGGAAGTTTAACCCTATAATGTATGTGTTTATGGAATATATTCAAAATAGCCCGGAGCATGTTATCCGAACTCAGATCATCTCGCAAAACAAGGATGTCCACTAAAAGTAAGACCCGAGGTTGGAGTTCCCGGATTTGCTACCTCTCCGCCTCGACCATGACCGATAGTACATGTATGGGCACATACAGGATAATTGCTTTTGCCATGTTGAGCCGCCCCTTCTTGTCTTTTTGCCTCACAAAGCGATCTCTTACCGCATTTGGATTCGATCACAAAGAAGCTAGCTACAAAGGCATGGCTCCTCATGGTTGTAGAGATTGGGAGGGCCGAACACTTTGATCCATTGCTGATTAGTATCTCAGATCAATCTTCTTCCATTTGAGTTTGCGCACCAAGATAAAAGATAATACCCGAAAATGAGAAGAATACAAATTAGAATTGAGTCTATAAAGTGGTTTGAAATCCATCCGATGTCGTATTGAACTTGTTTGATGATTGCCTCCGGGTGAGTTATCTCAGCAGCTTAAAGATAAAATTGTTCCTCCCCTTCCGTGATCACGAGAGAAGGATATAGATCCTCCAATCGATAGGATTATTCGCAAAAAGAACTCCAAATGGGTCAGCCATGATAAAGTTATATCCAAAGATATTAGAAGCAAGCTCAAGGACCCATTCAGACCAGAGACAATCTTTAAAGAGGTGCTCTTCATCTTCCCTGGATCGATACATCCGGGGCGTATATCCGAATCATCATATGAATCCTATATCTTTTTATGATTGGTGGCCGAGCTCTATGCCAAAGCCGCCACATAAAAGACTTCACTTTTGGGGGATAGGACTCGACCACATGAATTTTAAATTCTTAATGCATCTCACTTCATCTGTCCGCCACTTGCTATGAATGGAAAGCTTGGTCTCTCATCGTATCATCGTAAGCATTCTTAACCTTGAAACCCGTGATACCATTATATTTCCGGTTATCCTCATCATTTGACCAGGTCCCCCGAGAGAGCGATGTGCAAATATTATTATACAAAATTCCGTTTCCTCCCTTCCCCTCCGGGGCCGAAGATGAAAGGGGATGATCCCTTGGTCATCATACATATCTCGATGACATGGATACCTTTTGCTTTCCCAAATTCCTCGCCTCGGAAAATGGCATGCTAAACATAATGAGGCATTATTAGTAAGGAGAGCCGATTCCAAAAATAGATTGATCCATGGATAACCCCTCTTTCCGGGGAAAACATGCCTTTGACTAAATTCCATGCTCTGATCCATTTCTTGATTATGCCAGGGATAGAGTTTGGAACTTTGATTGGAAAAAATATAGCATGAGGCAACACTAAATTTAGCTTCCTCCACCCATAAGAAAGACATCTGCTTAAGTAATGCCTTATGATAATAGAAACCGGGTGTTTGATCGGATCATAGGTCGCCTTGTACTGAGATACTTAGTCTGCAAGAGCAATCCCCTTTTCTATGTTTATGACACCTAGACCCCCGCACCTCTGCCTTTACAACATTCCTCCATAGCCACAGAGTCCAAAGATCTTACGCTTACGCCCCACGATATGAATCTCCCAATAATGCTCAAAGTTTGGAGGTTACTTTCTTAGGAGCAAGAATGACAGGATGACCGGGTACACATGAGAGGAAGAGATGACGAAATTTGCAATTATGGCCCCTGCCTGCTTAGAAATATATTTGGAGTTTAGGCTGTCCACTTTCCTTTGAAATTTCTCAATAATATCAGACCATATATCAGAAGGACTACCTTTAAGGACTAAGGGGATTCCTAAAATCTTGGAAGCATTAGTAGGAAGGATATACTTACACCCTAGGAGAGCAGCTGTTTGCTCTCCCTTTACCTGATCCCTGGCAACCACTTTAGATTTGAGAGGATTGATCTTGCACCCCGAGGCTACTCCAAATTCTTCCAAGATGCTTTGAGTATTGATAAGTGATCTATTGTCCATCGAAACTAGGAGGAAAGTATCATCTGCAAAATGTCCATTTAAAAGCTGATCCATCTCCCCATTCTCAGGGAGGGTGAGGCCTTGGATCATATTAGATCTTTTTGCTTCTTCTAGCTTACCATGAAGAGCCTCCATAATAATAAGGAATAGGAATGGAGCTAGTGGGCATCCTGTTTTACCCCTCTTTGCGAGGGGGGAAAAAGGGCCACATTCTCCACTAATTAAAACAAAGATCCGAATTTGAAAGTATAGCTTTGAAAAGGAGAATTACCTCGTCCGAGAAACCTAATGCCTTGCAACATTTAAATAAGAACCCCCAACTTACCATGTCGAAGGCTTTGGTGATATCCAGCTTGATAAGAGCAACATCTTGTTTGGTATCCTTGGCCCAATTCAGACCCAACATAGCTGTGACAACATTGTCAAGGATGAATCTGTCCTTTAAGTAGGCAGCTTGGGAAGTACTTATGATTCTCTCCAGCACACCCTTAAGCCTTCTGGCAATTGTACCTGAAATAATCTTATAAATCACATTGGTTAGAGAAATAGGCCTATAATCCGAGAAGGAGGTGGGCATATCAGTTTTAGGGATGAGCGTGATAAAGCTCGTGTTAATTCTTGCATCCAAGCATTTTACAATCCTGAACTCATTAGCCAAATTAGTGAAGCAATCCCCTAAAATAGGCCATGTTTTGATAAAAAATTCCACTGGGAGCCCATCAGGGCCTGGACTTTTACCCTTTTCCATTTCTTTTGCAATATGAAATAACTCATCATTGGAGAAAGGCTTCTCAATGCTGGAATTCTCCTCCATATTAACCTTTGCTTGGAGGTTAATGAATCTATTCATATTCTCCTGGGTACTATCTTGATTGGTACCCATGATATTCTTGAAGTGGTTAGCTGCAGCAGTTTTAATCTGATCCTCATTTGTGATGTCTTCATCTCCCACCCTTATCTCAAAGATGTGGTTCTTTTTAATTTTGCCCTTGGCTTTTACAAAGAAGTATTTAGAGCTGCATCTTTCATCATCCTTGATTTCTCTTATCTTTGCTTTGAGCCTCCACCCTTCAGCAATCTTGATCTCTTCCTTCTCAATTTCCACTCTGATGTTATTTTTTTCCTCCTCAGGAGCATTGGGCAGGCTATCTCTTAATTTCTGCAAGGAGGAGAGTTTATCACGATGTACCTGTTTCCCCCATTCCTTGAGCCAGTTCTTGATTGCCTTGGCAACTTGAATCCACCAGAACATCCATCCCGATTGGCCTGTGGGCTTGGGAAACCTAACTAGGACCTCTTGTAATCTATCCATAAATTCATCATGATCCAGCAGACTAGTATTAAGCTTGAAATAAGTCTTCCTCTTTTTCTTATTCTGCTTGGTAGCCGTGATGCATAACTGCTGGGGATAGTGATCCGAGAGAGTGTAACCTTCCAAATTAATGACCCTGTTACTGTGGTTCCATAAATTTTCAGATAGATAATATCTATCATGAAGGCATAAAGTGGGATCAATTCTCTTATCAGTCCAACTGTAAGCTCCAGACTTGGTTCTGGCTAAATTTAAGTTGTGACAACTTGTAAGATCCAGCCAAGCTTCCTTTTCCTTCCTGCTTAGAGGTTTAAAATTCTTGTTCCTCATGAAACTATTGGTAACCATGTTGAGATCTCCACCCAGAATACATTCATCATACTCAATATTATCCAGACTATTTTTTTTACTCCTGTCCAAACTTCCACTCTCGATTGGGATTGTTAAAAGCATAGATATTTATCAAAGCTAGTCTAATCCTATAAATGGTACACAAGAGAATCTGCCATCTTCCATTCCTGCTGTTGATCATATAAGTGTCAGAAATATTTAAATAGTTCTTCCAAGCAATAGCAATACCTGCAGAGGTATCATTAGCAGGAATAGACCAAATACTATAATTGGGAGGAAGAGTTTTACTAATGGTTTTCTCATGATCAGAGTTATGTAATTTATGTTCTGAATAAACAAAAAGTCGGGGTTGAGAGATGATAGACAAACCTTCAATCTTTCCCTTTTAATGTTATTGTTAATGCCCCGAGATTCCGTGTAATACATAATGTCTCTATCCATTAAACCCTATCTGAAACCAACCCTGCTTGGATGGTCAATTTTCTTGGACTAGATCTGCTGGGGCTAAAACTTAACTTCTTCTTACCTCTCCTTTTTTTTACGTTCACTATTGTCCATACCTTGTCTTCTCGAGCCTGGGTGTTCCCAATATCCTGATTTTCCGTCCGTGAAGCCTTATCAACTTCTTTTCGGCGGGGTTAGAAAAATCAGGAAAGAGAATATAAACTTGCGAGTCAACTCCCCGCCACCAAGTTGACATTCTTGATGAGGACCACCATATCTTCGCGTGAATTTCCACCTTGGGCAGAATTTCATCAATGTTACCCTGATTAGTGGTAATCTGGGTCTCCAAGCTCTTGACAGATTCCGCCTTGCTCACTTCCCCCCCTGAGTTATCTTTATCATTGACCTTGGGACCCATACACTGCTAAGCTTTAAGCAGTGGGCAACTCGGGTCACAAAGGTTTCATGAATTGGCCATTTGGAGTAATTAATGGTAAGGTCCATGAACTCATCAGCCTTGACTCTGATCTTTATCTTTTTTTTTCCAATCAGAAGTTATTTTCTTGGCGATACAAACCGTAGGGAAGTTAGTTTGGGGAATATTAATTTCGAGGACCTCCTCTAAAGGTTCACAGAGAGTATACAGATGGGACCGAGTCCAAAAGGCTGGCGGGAGATTCGGGAAGGATAGCCAAGTAGACGTTTGAATTTCCTTCTCCGAGCCAGGGATGAAGAAAGGGGACCAATTCATAATATAAAAAGGAGCATTGTTAATGAAGTCCAGCTTTCTTCTTAAAATTTGTTTAACACAGACCTCATCTCTGCAAAACAATTTGATAGGTCTTTTATCCAAATTGAGAATAGACGGAATAGGAATGTCTTTGGGATTTGGTTATCCAGTTCTTGACCTCCCCTTGATTTGGGCATACCCGCGGGAAATGCACTAAAATAGCATTCTTGGTAAACATGTCAGAAGCAGAGGAGTCAGGAATGCCATATAAATCTATAAAATCGCTACTAACTGCATTCTGATTCTCCAAGTTAGTCGGTTTAGGAGTAAAAAAGCCTTCTTTCATAAGAATATTTTTATATGAAGGGGAAAGAGATGGACCTTTTATTTTATCATTTTTCCCGACCACCTAATCGAGTTCTTGATTTTGTTAACTCCAATCTTTGTTTTTGGCACATTCAGCGTCGAGAGCTTGACTTCCATACAATCCCCACAGTCGCAATCGTTTAATTCTTCTGGGTTAAAGAAACCGTTTGAGTCTTTGATATTGCATTTTGCCGATTTCTTCCCCTTTATCTGATATACTTCCAGGGATGTAGAAACCCCTTCCAGTGGTTCGTTCAGGACCAATCCTTGCCTGAAGATTTTTCGATGCCTCTCGATCACATGGTCTTCTGCTTCTTCCCACCTTCTAATGAGCCTGATGCTTGCATTAGAGCTTTCCCTTATCCCGTCCCACTGAATAATTAGGTTCTTAACCTTTGCCAGCATTTCGTCCATGTAGGCCCTGAAGATGCTGTTCTTGAGGCTGCAGCAATCTTCTTTAGTGTGACCCTGTTTTACTGTGATAAGCTTGTAAAGGGTGTTGTCTAATTCTTGCAGGTAGCCAAAAGTATTCCAAACCCAGTCCCTATCGTTGGCCCTCCCGTTCGAATAGTCTCTGTTAATAACCTCCATTTTTTTCCTTGCAAGCCGAATACCAACATCCTCATGCACTCCCATACAAAAGGTCTCGCCTTCTACTGATCCTTTATAATTTCCATTCCTATAAAATGGTTCTTTTCAGAATTCCCCAAGCCTTATCGTTCTTCTTTGCCTAACCGGAAGATGTTGTTCCACTCGTCATCTTCCTTGCTAAATTGTGGCGGGAGGTGCTGGCCTTTGGTCCTCATAACTGAAGATGCCGCCTGAGGTCTTGCTTTGGGATCTGAGTATTCTCCCCAAGAGCTGAAGCGGCGAGCGACCTACTCAGAAAGAAAGATCGGATGTTACCTTTCCCTCGTAAAGGAAAGTAACTGCCAATGATAACTCCCCCCTTCCCCCGAGGAGAATTTTGCCCAAGATTTGACAGGCCGTACTCAGGAAACCCAGAAAAAAAACTGATCCTATACTTGCCTATCTGACCCTACCCTAACTGGACCCCAAGATCTGGCTCGGGGCCCACGAAACCTGTTAATTTGCAACTAGATACCTCCAAACCACTGTATCAAGATCCCTGATATGTTGGGACGGTTGGAGGTCGAAGAATGTCGCCCAGTGAAAGATTGGTTAGATGCCAAACTCGAGTGGCGCACTCATAGTGAAGAGATTGCGTTCAAATCTATTTCCCAGTGCTACGTACGGTTGAGAATTATGGGCTGTGACTCTCAGAGAGCCGGATCTATCAAAGCAAATGATGCAATGAAAAGAAAGAATTAAGCCCTAACCTACGTAATCCTATTCTAGACTGAGATTCCAATCTGCGGTGGTTAATGAGATCCTCTAAAACAACTAAAGAATCCTGCAATTCCAAGGGGGGAAAGGTAATTCCCAATCCCTGGAGAACAGCTTCGAACAAAGCCTCATCCATCGAGATTGGGGTACCTCCTCCTTAAGCAAAGGCCGAGTTTTGGGCTCAACGTTCATCTCCCCCCCTCAAATGAGTGTCAATCTTTCCAAATCTAAGGTAATGGTCTTTGGAACAAGGACGGACCGAATTCACATGCAAGGGCAGATTATGGAGACAGGTAGATTCATATAAATACCTTGGAATCGACATCTCTTGAACTACTGATTTGGAAAAATTGTATTAATAGGAGAGTTCAAAGGCTGTAAGGCAGCTCTCTTTAGTATGTTGGTAAAATGTAACTGAGCCTATCTCTCGATTGGAACTTGAAGGGCATTTTATTCAAAGCATTAGTCCAAACCGCAGGTGTTATATGGTGTCCCAATTTGGGGACCGGACATCTCACCACCGGATGTGGACACAAGTTGAAGGAATTCTGAAATTGTTCTTGAAAATTGAGTTGGGTATCAAGGCACAAATTCCGCTTGCCATAATGCTTGCAGAGGGTGACTTGCTTCCACTTGAGGTTGAAGCGCTTTTTCTTGCTATAAATTTTTATACCGAATTAAGGCATTAGATCCCCGACGGTTGTCACACCAAGCCATGGAAAATTCAGCGTGGGAACGAGACCGATATCCCGGGCTTAAACAGATGGGGGCTTGATTTGTCGACTTGTCCTACAAATAAGCAGGAGCTTAGAGTCCTTCTAGAAAGACAATCGGTCCGTAAACTATGGGCCAATTCCGAAAACGATGCTCATCAGACGTAAATGTTAATCACATGGAAAGGTATGATCAATCCTATTTGAAAATAAATCTATCTCCAAATCAAAGGAAATTACTTGCGGATACGGATCCGGGTCTCATAGATTGGAAATTGAGATAGGAAGATGGTCAGGAGTTCCAATTGAAGAGCGCGTATGTAAGATATGCAATTCAGGTTGTGTGGAAGATGAGAATCATGTTTTCGTGGAATGCCCTGGATATGAAGACATTAGGCAGAACTATGACATTCATGTATTAGATTTTTATTCACTACTCTCTACAGAGCCATTGATATTGGCACCATATGTAAGGGCGGCAGATGCACACCGCACCTTGCTTTTAAAACTGTAATTGGTTTGTTCATGTGCTCCATAGGCTCTCAAGGCTCAAGCGAGCATTAGACATAAAATAAAATAAATAAAATAAAATATTGACAAACATTTTATGATGCCACCTTTATTCAAAAAATAATTCCAGACTATCTGCCACTTGAGATTTATTGCATATGTTCAGGTACAATACATTAGTTTCCCAATCTTCATTTACAATCACATAGAAAGCCCACCAATGGTGGGCAATTTTCTAGTTTGAATAGAAGATATTTCCTTTACTATTAACAAGATAAAATTAAGGTACCTGACTATGCATTTCTTCATCCTTATGAAAACAACATATCCTAGCCCTTGGGTTTCGTGTAGGCAGATGAGGTTCCAGAAGGCGTGTCAGGGCTCGCATCAAAGCCAAATTTCAAGAATCCCCAGTCATGACCAGCATACACGCTTCAGAATGGCGATTCAACTTTGCCACTATTCGGGCATTGTGAAGGCCCCAGAACGACGATTCGACTTTGCCACGTCGTCCGGAATGGTGAAATTACCCTAGGGAGTTGCAATACTAATGTTGCCTAATGGTTTGAAGTATATACAAATAAGCATGTCAAAGTATTTTCTTATTCAACTGTGGGAAAAAAAGTATAACAGTAATACAATAATGCAGGTTCAATCAATGATAGTCTCCTATCATGACAATAGTATAGCCCCCCCCCCATTCGACTGCCATTTCTTCTTGATCTTCAAATATGCGGTGCGAGCAAGTCTTACATGGAACTACGAACCACCATGCATCTTGCAAAGGATCTGGGACGAAGGTGACCTACAAAACCTCTATTACATTAGTTCATTTGTTAATGACATAAATAAAATTTATTGTATCTAGTTAAATATACTTGTTCACATTGCTCAACGCTCATGAGTATGTCTTGACCACGATACCGACGAGTTGAATCTAGTGAATACAGGCCACTTATATCTTTGCGTACCATGGCATGAGCACCAGTACACATAAGATCAAACCATTCGGCATCAAAAAATATTGTTTTGAATGCACTACCGACATCAACCTCCACGATAATCTTTACAGTACTAATCCATTCCAACATTGCCTCGATTGGGTTTCGGTCTGCACTACCAGTCTGGCAAAATGTAATAAACTTTGCTGATATACCACAGTCATAAGTGTGTTTGCCATGATCCGAACTTTCGTGACTTATATGCTATTAAGTTGCACTTACACATAGCGATATACCTTTAGCACATGCAAATTCTTCGCTAGAAACATGTTCGTCATGTTGCCTTGCCACCTCTAGTTGTTTGAAAAACCATTTGTTGTTTATCTCACTTGTCATGGCCTTTAGATGATCTTTTTATGGTTGTTTGCGATTCTTTTGTTGATAGCGTCCTCTCTCATCATCTCTCTTTATTTTTTCTTCATCGTACCTTTTTATCCATTTCCCCATAGGAGTGGAGTTGTAGATAAGAAACTTATTGACTTTTGCCTGCTCTTCTATTGTGAACAATTTCTTCTGTGGTCTTCCTTCGGGAACTTCTCAATCATAGTCGGAGTGTCTTCATCAGTCCATAATCGTGGAGCACTGGGGTGTAGATCGGCCAAGAACTCGATGACATAGAATAATGACTCTCATGCTAACCAACCCTCGGCCATGCAACCCTCTGGCTTTGCCTTGTGATGTATGAAGTCCTTGAGGACCTTTAGAAAGCATTCTATAAAAAAACATCCATCTAGGAATTGTGTCTGCAAGCTCTATTTCGTCCACTAAGTGCACTAGTAAGTGAGTTTGTATGTTCAAGAAACTTGTTGAGAATTCTTTCTCGAGCATACAACATGCTTCAACGACCTTAGCTCGCATGTCTGCAATTTTTATTGTCGGTATCTCCTTCCTTATAATCTATCTAGATATCATTTAAGAAAGAAAAGAGTTAAGTGAGAGTTCAGCATTGAGTGATTTCAAAATCCGTACGAACCTGGAAAACTCTAATAGGAGACATATTGCACGTAGTGGACCGCCAGCGAGATGACCTCTCAGAACAAATAGGCATAATAAAGTGCACAAGTGGGATGCAACGGTGTTGCATTGGAACTTGTAATTTACAATGTAAAGCAATTACAGTGAATGAAGCATATATCTGCAATATCTTATGTCAATCATGGGGTTTTAACCTGGTTAACTCCCCTTCGTTAGAGAAATAATTACGCAATGAATGCATATATCCCGTCGGAGTCTTTATTGCCTTGATCACTTCTAGAACAGGCTTCATAAATTTTCTAGACACGATCCAGCTTCTTGTAGATCTTCTCACACTGCATCGGTGACCTTACGTCCGGTGACGTGCCTCCAAATGGACGACGAAACATTTTTAAAGATATGCGTGGGATCAAGAAGATGATGGATCTTCACTTCTGTCTAATAGGGTAGAAGGAAGAAGGATGCTTTTCGCTTCATTCCCTTAACCTTATTTCCGTCGGCGGCATCCCACATATTACCCCAATCCCTCATTGTCAACCTTTTGGGAGCAGTGCAACGCTTTTCCCTTGGACCTACGTATTGAAGTCGATTTTCCAGTGACAGATATCTCTTGAAGTTTGCATAGACATTCTTGTGCAATGCCATTGACTGGCGAGAGTTCAACTGTTCAAACCCACACAAGTGGCATGCCGCATATCCAGACACTTGGAGTCCAGAGAGTTCATTCAAACCTGTCCACATTAAGATTGCTCTCAAGGTAAATTTTCCTTCAGCACGGAATTCTCTTGAGACATCATAAACTTTAATACCTTCACTCCACAGTGTCAGAAGCTCATCAATAACTATTTTGAGATAGGGATCTGGACTTTCCAGCTTCTTCGGTTCTGGAACTAATAGTAGTACCATTAAATGGCTAGACTTTATGAGTAACATACTTTGGTAAATTATAGTTGATTAACACCACTGGCCAAGTTGACCAGGCAGCCGATTGACGTCCATAAGGATTAATGCCATCTGTTGCCAACCCTAATCTGAGATTTCGTGGCTCCTAAGTACATTTTTTGCAGTCACTAACAACGCGAAGTACATTGTCACTTGATGCATTAGTGGCACACCAACCCATGAGCGAAGCTAGAGATTCGCATCCGAACAATAGCCTTATGCAAGGGATCAATAGAAAGTAGCAAACTACCTTCATCGGAACGGTCTTTTCCTTGGCATCTGCGTTGTACCTAGGGGCACTACATTTAGGGCATGTTTCTGTGTTCTTGTAGATGTCATTCGGATAATATACCATGCAATCATCTGGACAAGCATGAATCTTATGGTAGCCTAAACCAGTAGCTGCCAACATATTTTTTATTTCATCGCGGCTCTTGGGCATAGTGTTTCCTTGTGGGAGTATTTTCTCTCGCAATAACATGCATAAAGTAGTCCCTTACGTATACATTCAACTACAAATTCAATAAGTCAAGTGATTGTAATTGTACTTACTCTAACAAAGTCGTAACACTGGCATTGCTCCATTTGAATTTGGCTTGAAGGTTTAATATCAATAAAGATGTCGTCAATCTAGATATGCTTGCCCCTGGATATAATACTTTATGCGCCTCCTCCAATAAAACGTGATCTTCATGACCATCGCTAGGAGTATTTGCATCGTCATATATCTAGGTCATTGTCGAAAATTGGGCCGAATGCATGTAACATGTCGGTTATGGGTTCCTCAACTTCCATGGGGTCGTCGACAGTGGCATTGTTGTCATCTTCATCGTCGTATTCTTGTTCATCTTCATCATTGTACTCTTCATTATGCGTTGTGCCTATGTTTGTACCATATTGCTCAATATATTCTAATTCTGCTATCTGCAATGGCTTTTAATGTCGCCAATTCAGTACGCTTGGAGGTGGTCTCATATCCACTTGCCTACCCTGCATGCCAGATTAAACGAAACATATACGTGATTGATACATGCATTGAGAGCCCGTGCTTGTTAAATTTTAAGCATTCAATAACAAATAAAATATAAAATTTTGTGTCATAAGCAAGGCACATATTGAAGATAAATGTCTATATAATTTCATTCCACAAAATAAACACATGGTGCATTCCCACAAAATTTGACACAATTTATATGGGTAATTTGAGTACATCATCAAAGGACCTCCGGTATTGGTCTACGTATTCATATTGAATGAACAATTCATTACCAACACACAGATTTTTTACAGCATAAACCATGATATATCTCCCGTCAATTTTACGCCTAAAGAATTCTTCTTGGTCTTTGTTTGCCTTGACAAATTCACAATTGGTAGCTTCAGGATTCTCGATAGAGCTATTAATATAAGCAGCAAGGTTTCTATGCAATTGAGGACGACCATCAATGTACGTGAGGCCTGCATAGTCATTGGGCTTAGCTACTGTTCATGCATTTGAATTTAGGCCATAGATGAGAATCCACTATTGGTGCTTACTCAATTTAGGCCAAGTGTCCGAGTTATATTCAGGACCTACATATAGCATCAAAGGAATAGTCGTACCACCTTTGACTTTTGTATTCGTCATAATATATAATCCCAGGCCAGCACCAGGGACCCGCCTATTTTTAATCATGTACTGCCTACTCCAATATGTAAATTGCTCCCCATAAATAATTGGCTTGCCCCTAAAATTTCTTACAATCTTTGTCCGTAATGGGCAGGACCAAGTGGACTGAGATGGAAGATTATTTTCTTCTACAGGCAATTTTGATGAAGATTTTCATTCCCTCCAATCTTGGCGAGGGCCATTGCACGACAAGTTCTACCACGTAATGGGGTACTCTTTGCGGAAGTTGATGGCTTTCTTTTTGTAGGATTTTATATGAATACATTCATAGTATCAACATCATCTACTTCCAATGACAACATAATCCCAAAATCTATATAGTACTTCGAGCTCACTTCATTCTCAATTTCTTCCTAAGAAAATAAAAGCAAATTAAGTTAAGACATCGATTCAAGTACATGAGAGTAGTTGATTTGAGTACATGATATTCGTGTACTATACCTCGTTGGAATACCCCACATGAGAATCCGAGAGCACTGGATTTATCGACCATTCACCATATTTATCAACATGGTCGAGGACAGTCTTTCTCATCCATTTTATTTGTCCTTTGCACATCGAGCAATTGCAATATAACCTCTCTATCAAGTACAACTGGAAAGAAAAAAGTACATTTGGATACAAAGTTAACTAATCATTAAAAACATGTTTATGGTACATACATTGACGACATTCATTTCGTGCGCACCAACAAAGCCTCGGAGAAGACTCGGACCACTGGGTCTAATTAGACTATTTGTGGCAATTGTTAGGGTAACATCCTTGCGCAAGTCACCATGTAATATTCTCAAAGCTTTCTGTTTCAGTTTAGTGTTCATATTCCTTCTGACGTTCGTCCATGTTGTTTTTACTAGTAAACAAATATTGATAAAAAAAAAAACTTTAATGTGTTTTTTAATAGATTTTATAAGATGTTTATTTTTCTTAAGGTTTAACTTGATACAACGTTTGTGATATATTAGAAAGCATTTGATTCAAGGGTGCCTGAACCCGATACATCTAGTCCTCTCCATCCGGGATAGAGCCGACCAGTACCTTGATCATGCTACCCTTCACATTTTTTATAACATCTAGAACCAACTTGACGATACATCTAGTCCTCTCCATTCGGGATGGAGCCAACCAATACCTTGATTACACATCCCTCAAGTTTTTAGCATAATTTGAAGATTCAATCTTATAATCTATTAGCATTTGAAGGTGTTTAACTCCAAAACATCAAAGATTAACAAAATAGCAAAGATCCTACCTTATGAAGATAGAAAAAACCAAGATGAATGCCATACCTTTCAGATCAAATCTGAACACCTTATGTTGAGTTGGTCAGGCCTGGCCAGCCTCTACATATGACATTGGACACGACTTTCGTATGGATGCTGGGATCATACCTTCAAGAGATCATGGATATGCGGGAACATCTATGTCCTTGCACACACAACTGACATTTATATATATTTCATGATATATATTTGTATAGTTTGACAATATGCTTATTAATGCTACGAGTTTTCCCTCAAAAACCCTTCGGGGCGGGGTTTTTAATCTAGAAAGTAATAAATTTGTCGAGCTCCTTCATTGGGTTCATGGAATACTTTAAGGGTTAAACTTAGCTATTTGATGATTTTTTAGCACATTTTGGACAAAGATTGGCTAAAGTAAATGGAAAAAGTTGGAAGAAAAAACAATAATTTTAGCTTAACTTTTTTCGCGCCTGAATCAACCTTCGAGCTCTTTAGCCAAATGCAAGAAAGTAATAGTGTGGAATTTTAACATTTAGCTAAACTATAGAAACTTTTCAAATGAGTTCGCAAAATACATACATTATACTTTTCATGTTTTTTTTTTCCTTTTAAGAATTCCCATCAAAATTTTGAACAATATATAAGAAAATTGAATAGAATAAAAAGAACATATGTCTTTATATGAAATCAAACTTGTCCTAATGGTTGGTTAGAATAAATAAGATGGCCACGCTTGTTAGTCTTTTTCTTCCCTACTTCTATTGTTTCCTCGAAGTCAAAATGATTTGCACGAGCAAGGCCATTCATAACCATAGAAAGGCATGCATTCAAACTAACTATGCCTAATGATGAACACCGTCGGTTTTTTATGTTGGTCCTAAACATAAATGTCGCATTGCATATGGAAAATTATCAAATACACCAATATCATGTCTATTCAAGTAAGGACCAAGGAGAAGATAAATCACCAAATATATCAATATTATATCTATTCAAGTAAGGAACAAGGAGATAAAAATAATACAAAAATAATTCCAATACATAGACTATAGTTGGAACATGGAAATGATGGTCGCAGGGTAAGGCAACTTCTTTAAAGAAGATCAACAAAAGTAAGATAACAAAAATGTAAAGTTATGAAAACTATGAAAAGCAAGTCATGATTCTTGATTTAGACCCATCAAAGATTGAACAAATTGAAAAGCAAAAGAAGGCAAACATAAAGCAGATATATGAAGTCTCACAAAGTTAAAATGCGTAGTCAGCGGGAAGGATTACTTGCAACATAAGGAACTAGGTGCTAGTTCTCATTCCATCAATTTAGTCTTGCAAGAAAAGATAGAAAAAATAGGCTAGAAAGGATGTTTAGAACATAGAGCAGATCATAGATACTATGATTGGAAGCCATAAAACTCGTGGATTTTGATTCATGCCCATCAAATATTAAACAAATCAATAGCAAAACACACACACACACAAAAAAAAAAAAAATGATTTTTACAATTTATAAGACGAAAATATTCGATAACCAGTTCAAGAAAGATTTTATTCAAAACCATCTAGTGTTGAATAAGGTAACAATAAACGAGAAGAAGAAGGAGCAATTTAATGTCAGAGCCACATTGATGCATCCAATTTGACATATGCCACTTTTTGATTTTCAAAGGAATGAGCATTCGACTAGTATTTCATAGTTACTTGGACCCTTCTTGAATTGCAATAACACCAAATTCTAAAGGAATTGAACATCACCAATCTTGATGGTGAGTTTTTTAGTCATGCCTTGCTTTTGTAATGTGACTATTGGCAAAGTTTGATATCATAAGAATAGAATAGAATAGAATAGAATAGAATAGAATAGAATAGAATAGAATAGAATAGAATAGATTTTCTAATTCTATAGAAGCTCTATAGAATTAGGTGATGCCAAGTTGGTCACACAACTATCAGTAGTGAGATTGACGTGACTTTTTCCATCAATTTGAGCATGATTGACCCACAGTAGCATGTATTAACCAACTGGTTGGCAGTGGATCCGTCCATTGAGAGTGGGACAGAGGTGAAGAATATTTGCCACACTGAGGTGCAATAGGAGATTCTGCTAGTGCTTTTACTAGGCTCGTGTCATTGCGAGGACAGAGGCATTTTTTGTTGCTTTTAACTTTTGTTTGAGGTGTCCAACCAACCACATTCTTGAGTTCAGGAATGACAAGTGAAGTCAAATTGTCTTGGCTAGGATTGAACACACTTTTCTCAAGGAGTTATTTTTTTGTTACTGTTGTGACCATGTGGTTCGAGTCTATGTGCTCATGTATGATGGTGGGATGACTAGAATGTGGTTGTTGATGTGGGCAAGTCCAATCTAATTTGATGATTTAGCTGACTTGAAGATATACTTGTGAGGGAAGATTTAGAACTTGTTCATGAAAATTCGCTTCTCGGATTGCAGCCTGCAGGAGCTTGTACTTGATTGATGGGTTGTGACCAAGGAGGGCATGGTGGTCCCATGGTGGCCGTCCATGTTTTCCTTGAGCCAGCTAAGGTTGAGTTGTTGTGGGTCGAAGAACGTTAGCTTGATTTTGTTCCCAAGATTTGAGCTTGAACTTGGGGAAGGGCAAGGTAATCCCTGCTGATATAGGGCTAATATGTCCTCATTGTCGACATTGATAGCATTGAGCTATTGAAGAATCAAAGTTAGTGCACATGGTTTGTGACTGAGTACTGGGTAATATGCCTACCGATAGATCTCAAGTTAAGAAAATGATTCAAGCGACCAGCCTTGGATACAAAGTCATACATGCATGTCCAAATGATTGTATGATCTTCTACCCCCTGCCAAGCATTAAAAGTCCACTCATTGTCTCGTATGTAATGCACCAAGACGCATGAATGACTTAAAGGGAAAAACAGTACCTCAAAAGGTTATTCGACACTGTTCAATAATCCCAAGGTATATGCATCACCACTTCTCACAAATAGTTGTAGATTCACTATGTTGCCTATAATTTATTCTAATATATTATATAGGTTAAAGTTGATGTTCCGTTGCAAGACATTGGCTAGCCTAATGGACTTACAGCTACACATGCATCTAGTGATGATATGATTCGAGTCCCGAGCGATAGTGCAGCTTGGAAGCATGTCGATGCGACATGGCCTGACTTTGGAAAAGACCACATAACGTGCGTTTGGGCCTGGCCACTGATGGCATAAACACGTATGGTACACAATCGACTACATGGTCTACATGGCCAGTGATGCTAGTTAACTATAAGATACCCCCATGGTTGTTGATGAAGAGTGGGCACATTATATTGACTTTATTGATACCTGGGAAGAAAAAACCAAGTAATTTAGATGTGTAACTTGTCTTTGTCTTCGTTGATATTTTGCTTTCCAAGTTGGTGAAGCATCACGGTCATCACTTGAGACATGAAGAAAGAATAGGTTATATGCTAAGCAGAGCAAGTGTTCATTTATGACTGGCACAATCAAGTATGTTGGTCGTAGTATGATATCAACAGATCCAACTGAGCTTGAGGCAGTAAAGAATTGATCAACCCCAAAAAAGTCGAAAAAAGTGAAGAGTTTCTTAGGCATAGACGGATACTATAGGAAGTTTGTGCTACATATTCTAAACAAGGTGTATCCTGATCGCCACGCCACGATCGTCGGATCCGATTGATCCTATGACCCGCATCAGTATATTGGGGCCTCTGAGCACCTCTCCTTTCGCTTATGGTCATTTATGATTGGGGTGCCTATGATTTTGAGATATGAAATAATGAGTTAAGCTTAAGGTGTTCATGGAATATGGAACCTCTATACGATTTCACTTAAGGTTTTAAAATATGAAGTACAAGGGCTCAAACCTCTATCAAAATAATTCAATGTCCTAATAAGACTACTTTGATAAATATAACCAGTGAGCTAGCATGATTATTTTTTATCTTATTTTATTTTTTATAATGACACATTCAATTGTTTTAGGGATATGGTCTATGGTTTTAGGAATTGTCATTTTTTATATCCATATCAAATCCCCTTGGAAGCCCCTGTTATTATGCTACATATAACAGCTTCCTTAACTATTTTGACCAATAATAGAATAGAATTATTTTATTTTGTCCACGGAGAACAAAAAGGCCTATGTGACCCAAACAAAGAACACAATAGACCTATTATTATCTAGATTTCAAACCTTTGGCCCAAAGTGTTTTCGAAGGAAAAACCTTAGAAGGAATAGGCTTAATGATAAACTATACATTTTGCACATTTTAATATAATAATGAAGGACACATCTAAGCTGGCATATCCATTACCTTGATGTTAGTACCTCTACTGAAGGCGTCTCCAACCTCACATGCAGCAGTTGGTTAGGTGTAACCAACCTGGCATGACAGGCCCTGAAATGCCCAAATGCTAAGTAATTTTGAGTGTGGCACTCATCTTCAATATATCTTAGTTGACAACATTGGTGTGCATTCTTTTGGGCTCGTCTGCATATCTTGGTTCTGAGGCGATGCAATTATTCTATACTTCTTCATGGGCAAATGTGTCAATTAATAGCACTGTGGACCCCTGGTAAGCACAGGACTAAAATCCGGTCATAGCAAGGCTTACTTAGAAAGCATGTGCCTAGATACTGCTCCAGGTAATTGTGGTCCCCAATGTACCTCGCTTGCACATTCTATCTAGAGAACCAAATGGTGTGTTTCTCTGTCTGGCATGTTTGAAAACGATATAGACAGATGATCATTATGTATGCGAAGCTTGGAATGCAAATCTTTCTCATATTGACCACCTTTTGAAAGTATATTATGTAACGATCTAGTGCAGCGCTCTGAAGAGGTAATAACCTTGTCTCTTGCAAAATTATTTGATATGGAACTGCGGACTTGACTCCAAGTGCTCGAGTCAAAAAAGCTTTTTGAACTCACTCCAAGTCATCCCAGGAGGAAAGGGATATAACTGCCCCCATACTTCCACTCCATATAAAAGAACTGGCTCTACTAAGACCCTGAATATGTGCGAGTGGTGGGACCTTTAAGCCTGCTGCCAATTGTCGGATACAAATATCTCAGAATGTGGTAGTAGTGAACTCCACTTCCAGGTACTTATATTTCTGCACACTTTTACATGATTCTCTAGGTACTATATCAAAAGCCTTTATAAAATTTACAAAGTAGCAGCATAGATCTTGTCGTTTATTTTTGTTATCCTCTATCAAGACTCGGAACATAAAAATATGATCGATGGTGGAGTGTCTAGGCCTAAAACCTACTGTGTAAGGTCATGTACCTCTGTATCCTCTGCCCATGGTGCCAGTTGTTGCATAGAAATTCTAGCCAACAAAATTTTTTGCCAATAATGATTTGACCATGATTGTGCAGTAGTTGATGAGCCATTGAGGATCTAATTTAGGACCACTTCGCTGGTAGTCCCTTGCGGGGTGAAGTCTCCTTGAAGTGCCTTGTGAAGGGGCTTGTCAAGATAGGGATAATTTGTGGTCTTGTCCACTTTAACAACTCTATATATATGCCATATAAGTTTATAGCCTTGCCATTTGGGAGACGTTGCAAGCCTTTTGCAACATCTGCCCCTCTTATAACCAATGCTAGGCCTGCCTTTGGTGGTACCTTTCCATTCTCGATGGGATCATAAGCTGTAGCAAATATTGCACCCACTATTGTGAGGAGGTGTTACTCATAGATTGCATAGGTTTTTGTACTTCTTTCTAAAATGTCTAGGGTGCCGGTCAAGAAGATAAAATATTTTCTATTGATGCACCGTAATATATTATGCCTTCTTGCATTTGAGGATAGCGTTGTATTGTTTGCAATGGTCGGATGTTGATATTTGTGCATAAGGACCTTTCCCTAGAATAATCGCCTATGAATAGGGATAATGTGTCAAATTTCAAGGCAATATGGGATCAAGAATTGCAATAAAACATTTGAACAATTGAAATTTAGTCTCATCACAATCCAGTACTTCATTTTCTAAATCCAGAAAAGAAGTATGAGCTAGTGATCGGCGCTTGCAATGAACAAATTTGTCTAGGGATCTATTCATTTCTCGATAAATGAATAGATAAATTACATTATAGCAATATATAATATAAGAGGATACGGTAATTGCAAATGATTTAAAAGAATTCAATGAACCAAGATCGAGATACCTTTGAGAAGGAGTTATTAGCTATGTGCATGTACATGTTGTTAGGTATGCATAGCTTATGTGTTATATTAACTTCTCGACACTGAGGATGTCATATGCCTTTTTTAGAGGATGTCAATGCCATACTTTCTTTCTTCCTGCGAAGATTAATCAAACCACTTCCCCTGCTGCCGGATTTCCAAGCTGCCCACTGCCCAGCAGCCCAAAGTTCGAATCGAATAGAGCCAAAAATGGAAAAAACCCATGTGGCGGCAAACAGAGAGCAAATTAGGTTCAGATTTTTGGACGAAAGGATTCGTGGCACAATAACGCACATGTGGTTTCAATTTTTTTTTTTTTTTTTTTTTTTTTTTTTTAAATTGGCAATGCGTTAGAAGTTAGTAACGTTATTTGGCGTTAGTATAAAGAGGACTAATGCGTTATCTGCTAACGATGTACCTGGCATGGTAGCAAGACGAGATGAACCGACGGCCTTTTTTATATTAACTTCTTGACACTGAGGATCACTTAGAATTTCTTTTGGAACCCATACCTGTTGGGGAAATACAACATTGATTATCTTGTAAGAAAGTTTTCTAATTAAGCTAGGTTGTGGTAAAGCTGAGGTCTCAGTCTCATTTCCGATCTATTTGACATGGGTACCCCCATCCCTTTCGAGCACTCAGTTAATGAGAATGAAGATAATTGAACTTTGCACAATGCAATTTTTGAGTATATCTCTCTGGCTCACTAGAATCATAGCAGTATAACAAGGCCAATTCAATTTCTGAGTTAATCATACCTACAATTTCCTTATGAGGAATAAAAAAATGTCCATCCGTCTCAAATGGGGGATCATAAAGAAGAGATGCAGAAATAATCTCAAACATCCTTTCCTCAAGGGGTTGCTAGCTGCTTGGGAGACTGTGCGCACTTTGTTTCAGTTCCATCCAATGGCCCACACAAATCCTACAGCCAGTTGTTGGTGGATCCCTTTGGGTGACGGTCATGCAGATTGTCCCCTGGTCTCTTCTATCCATCCATTGACGCAACGTCGGTGGCGAGCAGCAGGTGTGCTCACGGTATCTGCATGGTATAATGAGACAAGATTGTTGACGTGGAATGAGTTCAAATTGAAGTTCCTTCTCCTTCGTTGCGGCCGGAGCATTTGGGAAAAAAGTAGCTGCTACACTTCCTCCACACCCACAAGGCGTGGCTCCCCGGCTACGGGTGGTTCATGGCGGTGTTAAGGAGCACCGGTGCACTTTCGATGTATGTGGTCCCGCTTCATCACGAGGTGTTGCCTCCATCGCCAAAGTGGCCTTTAGTTATCCCCCGAGCCTCATCGTAAAGCGATGCAGGCGATGGGTATGGGATAAATTGCTTCATCCTAAGCTATCCATTTTATGGTGGCGGATCACTCATAGATGCGTCTTGGGTAAAAACACTTTTGTTCATCGATTTCGTCCGTAGTGTACGTGATCCGCCCTCTTTGCACGCTAGAGGGATGAGACAATTGAGCCTTTGCTTTTTCTTGTGTCACCATGTTCGACCTGGCTTGGCGCTGGCTTCGAGTCTTTTCCATTGTGACTTGAATAGTCAGCGGGGTCCTTTTGTCGATCTATCCTAGTTCTTGGGACAAGTTGGCAAAGTGGATCATCCGGTCCATCCGGAAGAGGCGAAATCTCTTCATCTTCAAGGGACGACTCTTTTCGGATATCGCTAAGTGCTTAGCGATGCCCGTAGTCGCATTGTGAAGGCGTACAAATGTTCTTCCTTGAAGGATGACATCAAAAGTGTCATTTGGGAGCAATATCTTCAGATTCACACCTACTCATAGCAAACAGTTGTGCTCATGGTGATCTGTATTCTCTGCTTTTTTATGTTATGTATGTGGTGGGTAGTGTTGCTCTAGTGGATATCTTCTCCACTGGGTTTTGAGTCCCCCATATACTCTTTGTATTCTTTTGAGTAATAAAGGTCCACGTTCATCAAAAAAAAAAAAAAATCTCAAACATCTCTGGAAGCCCCCTATTAGCCCAAATGGCATAAAAGTTTGGCCACCAACAGTAAGAAGTTTTGATGCAAATTCTCAAATATTGACGTTTGTCTGAAATGTTTATTCGTTGCAGATGGAAGATCCTTCGCAGTGATTAAGGGCTTGGAAGAGCACCTTTTCTGGTGGTCCACAGCAAAGCTTTCCATGGCAGGACGAATCATTGTGGCTAAGTCATTTTTAAGCAGCACCCATGTGTATATGGCTTCGTTCATGTTGGATCCACAGTCAAAGGTACAACTTCTCGTCAGGGTTGTCAGGAACTTCCATCTGGGGGGGGAACAGAGGAGGGTGCTGCTGTCAAAGTCAGTTGGGAAAAGTGCATGTTGCCAAAGCATTTTGGCGGCCTTGGAATGATCAATTTTCTTTTGCAGAGCAAGGTGATGATTTCTAAGTTTATTTGGAGAATTTTGAATAATGTGGATGAGTCCTCGGGTTCCTGCCTTGTTTATCAGTCTTTGCAAATGTGCATTTCTTTTGGGTCTCGAACTCTTAGACCATTTTTCCCCTGGGCTCTGTTTTATCCACTGACCGCATACCCTAATGCGTCCCCATTTCTTAGAGGATTGCTAGTTGCATGGGAGACTGTACAATCTCTGTTTCATTTTCACCATCTTGTGCACACTAGCACTACTACAAGTTGTTGGTGGATTCCATTGGACGGTGGTCCTCTGGTAGCTTAAGTCCACCCACTGATGCAGCATCGATGGAGAGCAGCAGGTGTGTATATGATATCTGATTGGTATAATAATCAAAGGAAGTTGCTGACATGGGAAGAGTTTAGAGCTAAGTTCCTCCTTTTAAGGTGGGATCGAGCTATTTGGCAGAAGGTGTCTTCAATTCTTCCTCCAGTAGCACAAGTGGATGATCCCTAGCCTTGGGTAGTTCATGAGCGTGTCAAAGCAGATAAGTTGGTGAATTCCATGTACAAGGTCTTACTCACTGCGGACGTCTTGCCTCCTTCGTCCAAGTGGCCTTTGGGCATTCCTAGGGATCGGTAGAATGCAGTATGGAAATGGGTATGGGATAAACTACTCCATCCCAAAATATCTGTTTTATGGTGGCAAGTCATTCATCGTTGTCTGCACGTTAATATTCTGGTGCACAGATTTCGTCCAGAGGTATCTGCACTTTGTCCCTTATGTGCATAGAGGGATGAGACAATTGAGCATTGCTTCTTCCTATGTAGACATGTCAGACATGCTTGGTTGTGGCTTCAAGGCCTCTTTCGTTGCAATTTGAATAGCCAGCAGGTGTTATTAGCAGTCTATCCAAGTAGTTGGGATAATTTGGCAAAAAGGGCGTTTCATTTGGCTTCTGCATGGATCATTTGGTCCATTTGGAAAAGAAGGAATCTTCTCATATTCAAAGGTCTTGCTTGTTCAGATGCACATCAAAGCATTCAGGTGCTCATCAATTGCTAATGAGGTGAAGAGCTGTATTTGGGAGCACTATCTTCAAATTCATACTTACTTATGAGTTTTTGCTTGCTCTTCATATTGTTTAGATGTTGTATTTGAGTGGGGTGGTTTTGCTCTGGTGGACATTCTCTCCACTGAGTTATTAGTCCCCATTGTACTCTGTAACTTTCTCTGGATAATAAAGGCTCAAGTCCTTCGAAAGAAAAAAGATCACCTTTTCAGAACATGCTTCTAGTCCTGGGACTCTAAAGATCTCCTCAGAAAACTTGAACCTCGACTTATCAACAAAAATTCTAGAGCAAGATTTCTTTATGCCTATTCAATTAAGACCTTGGCGTATTTGCATTCTCCTACAAAATATGCAAAGAGAGAATTCAACTCGTATTCAATGGAAAGATTATCTGGCCCTAGGCTGTCCTATCCTAAACAACTATGACATTTCATATATTTATAAAGTTTTCTCAAAATTTCTTTGTCTTGCAGCAAAGCTCTTCCTATTTAGCATGCGCATCTCATTCCCAAATAAGAGATTTAAAGACATTAAGGGATGGGTTGCGACCTTCCTGATTAGTACCTCCTCCCATTACTTTGACGAGGATTGTGATTGTATTTGCTCATGTTCTCTCGAACCAGATTTGAAGCATGAGTTTATCTGCAAGCCAAGGTAGCTTCAGGGAAATATAATAGTACTAAATCAAGATTCTGCCCTTGTTTTAAACTGGACTTGAAAACTATTGTGCAAAGAAAGTTGAATCAAGAAGTAAGGGGCTGCTACCTCATACAGGCTACTAAATGCCCGGTTCCTTACTATATATCCTGGGAATACATCTGAGTAATTTGGCCAGAACTCTGTTACGGCTTAGCGCAGACATTTATTTCAGTTCATCCAGTTTTGTTTTGGACTTGGGCCCATATGACAGTGTTATCTACTAGCATATTTTAACTATGAAACATATTTCAAGGTTTCTCTTTAAGTCAATGGTTTTCTAAAGCTTTGTTTGGAGTGACTTATATCTCCTCCCACCAGTCTTAATTTATTTTGGCTCACAGGTGGAGACTTCCCCTTATAAAGTCACTTTTGTACTTACTTTCAACTAAAAAAAAGGGTCTGGTGCTTTATTATTAATTAGCTTGTATAATGCCCTCCCTATTTCTTCCAGTGTTAACTCTTCTTCTATTATCCCTCCTGGTACTTGTATCTTATTTGCTTCAAAATTCTACGCTCGATTTAGATATGCCTTCCAAATTCCCTGATCTATTATTCGAATCTTGTCCCTTTTTTTTAAACACTTGTGGCACATACACACGAGCTATTTGAGATTTGATGTCAACTGTGTGGTATCGTCTCTTCTTCATAATGCTGGAATAAAATACGTAGACATACCTGCATTGATTCCTTGGAATAACCAATCATTTGTTACCCTTTCTACGGTGCATCACCATGTCATCCAACTCATTTTCAAAATTTGCATGCATACCACAAAGCATTTGATGTCATATGTTAATTATTCTAGCACTTGACTTTATCTACCTACCGGCTAGATTCTCCATTCGATCAATCTTAATATTCTAACAATTGTTGAGGATATACAACTATGGAATACGTGATGTACTTATGTTGTGGACCCATTTCCACCAGCATTTTTGCTTATGTATATATGTTTATGCGAACAACATGCTTAGCAAAATCTCATACATGCATGAATGCAAAGTAAAAGCTATTTTATGATTTTTAGGCTTATGAATTCAAGCATAAGTATCTAAGATTCATTTGAGGTATTCTACAACAAGATTAATCTGCAACCACAACATATATCAAAGATGATGTCAATGTAGAGGAGGCGCTTTAATACTCAGTACATGATATGCAAATCCAAGATCAATAAAACATGATTTCATTTTCAATGGAGGTGGTGAATAAAATTATGAAATCACTCTCAATCTACAAAAGTGTAGCAAGCTTTCAAAAGATATTTTGAAAATGATTTAAAATAATAAAACCATGTTTTGGATAACCAATAAAAACTTGCCCAAGATCTGGTCCATGGGATTCTAGAGAAGGATGAACCATCTATATAAGTATTGTCATTTTAGTTGGCAAGATATTGGCGTCTTCCCACAACAACATTTCCCTGCCGTTTGGTTTTCCTCCCAGTCTTACCATCACAGATTCTTCATTTTCCTTCTAGTCTTATATTCACAACTGTTATCTCCCATATCCAATATGAGCATGCTCCTGTATAGTAGCCTTTTGGCTCATCTTCCTCATCAACTTGGTCGCTTGCTAGTTGCAGTCCCTTTTCTGTGGTCCACCATGATTGTCTTACTAGGCTGATCTTCTTAATCCTCTTTGCAATCATCTGCCAGGTATGGCTCTTAGCTTTCTATTCTCATCCATGTTTTATGACTTTTCCCCTTGGCTGCAACTTGGTGATTATAACAGGGCTTTAAATATGTTAGTTGAGATTGTTGGATTCTCCTTAGTTTGCACTTTCTTTATCCTTTCATGCATGATATTTTCATTCTCGTAGTTTGCATTTGTCTTCGCTTGTTAAGAAATTGAGGAGAAGAATCGATGTGTGCAGTGATGTTGGAGGAATCGCCTCCAGTTAGGAGCTTGTCATGGCGACTTTTGCCCTGCATGCTGCTCCGTTGCTTTATCTCCGAGTCTAACTTTTTCTTTTAGTTGCAGGGGCAAGAGTTTTCCAAGTTTGAAATCTTTCTCCTTTTTTGAGGTGCAAAAATGATTGTCCTTTGAGTCTAGTGGAGTTGGCAAGGCTTGCGCTTGCAAATCTATAGACAACGTGTTGTGGGTCATTGTTTTTTATTATTTTCGATCAGCTCATCCGTTGTTATTTTCAAGTTTTGATTGGTTGTTATTTATTATCTTTGGTCGACTAGCATTCATTGTTATTTGTTAGTTTTGGTTGGCTAGCATTGGTTGTTAATTTTTAGTTTTGGTTGGCTAGCATCTGTTTGAGCTTTGGTCGGTTGTTATTTATTTATCTACCTATTTCTTTTTTGTTGGCTAACATCCATTGTTATTTTTAGTTTTGGTTGGCTAGGTTCAATGTTCTTGCTAACCATTTCTTTGGTCCTTTTTTTTTCCCTTTCAAAGTTTCCAAGTGGATTTCTCATTTGTTAATTTCTTTACACAGTTATATGGTACAAGAAATTTATTGCGGCGCGCGAACATTTCTCTTCCCCGACTTACTCCTGCAAAGGGAGGTTTGTATATCTGTGGAATGATGTGAAGGAGAAAGAAAAATATATCATGTTGTTTCCACATGCATATACTGAAATAAATGTCTGCAATGAGCATGTATCCTCTGCCATAATGAGAATCTACTTCAACAAATCGGTCGAAACACAAGTTTTCTAAATGTACATCAATATAGGTTCATGCATCAAAGTGGAGGTGGCTGACTATTGTTGAGAATTTGCTGTCATCTTCAAACATTTGAAGGTTGAACCTGACTAAACCTGGTACTTTTGCCAGCTTGAAACGTTTGAAGGTTGAGTCTAGTATTAACGTCCATGGTTGAGAATGCACGATAAGCTAAGTATGAAATACATTGGATGTGAAAATACTTCGCATACACATTGTTTTCAACATTACATATGTAATATTTAAGCCATATGCTTCAAAAAGAATGTAAAGAATGCAAGGGGTCATGCCAAAAAAACCAAAAAGGATTTTTGTGTGTAGAGTTTTATATGTCCTAAGAAAATTTCCTCAATTGCTATGCTGCCTTCCTAGAACGTGTCAATATCTTAAGCAAATTTCTCCAATTGCTATGTTGCCTTCCTAGAACATGTCAATATCAGTTTTTGTCTCTTCTACGAATACGTCTATATGGCTTTCTGTTTGATTTGTTAGGGAAACAAGCATGACAAAATTTAGCGATTGTAAGAAGTAACATGCTGCTCTTATGGCCTAGACCATTTCAAACAGGACTGCGATGCTAGAGTTCTTGACAAATTTATCTTGGCCTTACACAATCCTATCTTGTCAACTACGGAAATCTTGTCACACCCAATATCTTCCGTCAATATTAAGATCAAAAGAATACCCTATTATCCTGGGTGGAATTCTACAGTGAAATTTTGGGCAATAGTGCGGTGGAATTCTTCGAAGGAGAATTCTTTTTATGGATTGGTAGCAACATTCACTACAAGGGATCGTCGACCTTAAACGATGTCTGGACATCGTTGAACTACGACAAGTCGTCTTTGAATGATGTTGACGTCTTTGAACAACGTTGACGTCATTGAACGAGGATTAGAAGGTATGATGTGTCATAACCGCTTGCATGGCCTACTGATGTTGCCAAGTTGGCAGGTCTGCGTGTCATGCCACATGTATGGTACGTCGTTTAAGAATGTCCAGCGCATCTGACGTGCCCTGGATGCTGCCGTGGCATACCGGCATGCCAGGCTGGCAGGCCGGCATGTCATGCCACATGTATGAGACATCATTTAACGACGTATGGAACACTTGACATGTCACATATCGGCATGCTAGGTTGGCAGGCCTGCGTGTCATGCCACATGTACTCGACGTCCTTTAACGATGTAGGGGGCATCTGTCGTGTCCTGCGTGCTGGGTGGCATGCTGGCATGCCAGGATGAACGACGTACTAGACGTCGTTGAATGACGTACTATTATTGTTTTGTCCTATTTCCTTGGGAGATTTGGCAGCATTGAGAAAGCATGTCCTAGCGTGGCTCTCTAATCCATCTGCCCGTCTCAATTCAGAGACGGTATACACCTGTGCGAATTGTGTGCCTTTCATAGGCAAATAGGTACGCAGATAGCGTTGCGGGTCCCATTCCAATATGGGATTTATATGGCGCTGGTAGTGTGATGTTTTGACCTGCTCAAGAGTGTTGGCATTCCAGAGTTTGTTGAGGAAGCAAGCGTCAAGGTATTGCCTCAAGCTATGATGATCTGCCTCTTTTTGCACATGTATGCACCTGTGCTCCTGCACATTCCATCTGGCCAGCCATTGAGCTCTCGTTTTCCTCCAGCGGGCCTTGAGGCACTAGGTTCTATTGCTATGGTATAAGCCAGGTTAGGGAGACGATTATCATCCATATTGACCACCTTCTGAAAATAGACGATGTGGCGATCAAGGGGCGCCCTCTGAAGAGACAAGACGCATGTCTCCTGCAATAAGATTTGATATGGGACCGTGGACTTCACCCCTAATACATGTGCTAAGAAGGCTTTCTGCATCTGCTCCAAGTCATTCCAAGTAGCGTGGGACACCACCTGGCCCCAGACTTCGACCTCATATAAAAGTATGGACTCCATTAAAACCCTGAAGACGTGCGATTGATGGGCCCAATCATGCAGCTCTACTTTGTGAATGTTGTTCTGCATTGCATATAGTGCCTTCCAGCCCGCTGTCGTTCATAACTGGATGGAAGTGTCCCCGCGTATAGTAGAAGGAAACTCCATCCTCAAATATTTGTACTGGCTAAGATCAAAGGTAAGCCATCTCTGCCTAGAGACGAGCTGGGGGCCTTCTTTTATGATTTTAAAGTGGCTCCAGGTACTTCCCCTATAATGAGAAGAATACTTCAGGCTTGGAGGGAGGTAATATCTGTATGTTCCCCACCCAATGTTCCTAACAAGGCTGGGCATTTTAGTATCTTCTGGAATACACATGTTTGGAATAAGGAAGGTCTCCCCTTGGCCCTGGTCCATCCCCGTATATTTACGAAGTGGAAAGAACAGGGTGTGCAATATTTACAGCATTTATGGGTGAATGGCAGATGGACCTCCTGGACTAAATTCAAGGCTACAATTCGAAGGGTAGGGGAAGGAGATAGAAAGGTGCTGCAAGAGATCCTAAGAAATATCAAAAACCGCGGGTGTGTGCCGGTCCCGAAGAGGCATGGTGGTGTGCGGGGAAAGAAAAGTACATTGTGTCCAAAGATTTATCAGTGGCTTGTGTGGGTGTCTGAACTCCATTAATAGCGTAAATGAGGTCAGGGGTAACAAAGAATAGTTGCTAAGTCTCTCCTAGCTAACTCTTGAAATCTATCTGCTCTAAGAAGCTTCAATTCTTTAGGTGGATCAAGGCTCAAGGGGTCTCGAAGACTAAAGAAGTGTTACTCGGATTGTGACTGATGATATGTGCCCTCTGGGATGCCACTCACGTGAATCTCTCAGGCATCTTTTTTTTTGTCCCATGATCCATGAATTCTGGTGTTGGGTCTCCCCGATTCTAGGGATTGAATTGGTTCATCTTGCCTGGCCAGAACTACTTATCAGAGCAGATAGGTGCATCATTACTGCCTCCATGGTAAATGTGGCACTTTGGGTGATATGGAGACACCGATGTGATGTGGCATTAGGGGGGCAGGTAACTTCAGTGACTAAGTTAAAGAACATCTTCAACATGGAAGTGGCTCTTATGGCCTTATCCCACCATAGAAAGATGGGGGTGGCATACAATAAAGATCCGGGCGGGGGTTGGCAATTTGCGTGGATTTATAGCTACTTCAGATGTCAGTGGTCACAAGATGAGGGTCCACTTGATAATGGGGAACGTACTCTTGGTAACTAAGTATCTTCGGTCCTTTAGCTTGTGGTGTGTGGAAACGAGCTATGCCTACCCTATAGTACCTGCCTCTGTGGAGAAGATGGTGATATTTCCCTATAGTATCTACATGTGGGGAAGAAGAGAAAGTGTTTCCAGTAGTACATACACCTAAGGCTCAATGGCCAAACAACTATGATGTAACTTCTTATCTGTCCTATTAAGGGGACTCACTGTATATTGTACCATCCTATAATTATAATAGTATACTCTTACCTTCAAAAAAAAAAATATATATATATATACAAGAAATTTAATGCGTCCTACGGCACATTGTTTCAGTTTTAGCATGTTCTTACGGTGCAAGGCCCTGTCGTGCTCTAGAATATGTAGCATAATAACAGGGGGTTTTCTTTGTGTTTTTGTACGCTTTTCACAAAGGTTTTCCTAAGATTTTATGGCGTATTCGAATGGATGTACTAATGCGTACATCTAGAGTGCACCATTTCTTAGTCGTTGATTTAGTTTTTTTTTTCAATGGTCCAACATCCAAGGGCTCACAACAAAAGCCCTCTTTTTATTTTACCTCCTGGATAGCATTTTAGGGTTTTGAGAATGGCGAGAGCCGGGAGGGCTCTATGGATTTGCTATGTTCATAGTGTTGTGGGAGACAGATTGCAAGGGCGTTTCACAGGCTTTGAGGGAAATTTTACCTCTGGCCGGAGCAGGGTATGTGCAGCACGGCATGTTCTTTATAGCAAAAGATTGCTATGGCTATAACCTTGCAGCTTGAGAAGACTCGAGCAAGTCGATTAGGCAACTAGTTGATAACAAGAAAGAAAGGCTTGTTAACTAAGATGTACTTGTCTTAAACATTTCGTGTCTTGTTATGGATTGGTGAGTCAGCCCCTTTCTTTTTGTTTCGGTTGAGTGTTGGCATTCAATTTTTACGCATTAGGATGGCTGTTTTTTTAGCCAACATCATGTTGACGGATTGGATCTTTCTACCACACCACTCTTGTACATGATGCTTGTGCATTCCGAAGAAGTTCTACTTTTCAAACTCTATGCATGCGAAAAGCGTAAAAGGGTAGCATTTGCGAAAAATCACATTCCATAAGCCACACATCCTTCTACTCGACGAACCCTCGTTACCATCTTGTAAGCATTCGCATAGCTCTTGTTCTCCTTCATTTTGTTGCTTTAGAAATTGCCAATTGTCAAGTCATTATTAGTTATCAATGGGTCATGTGTAACTCATTGGGCTTCCAAAGCACTACCGCTGCCGCCCTAGTTATTAAAGTTAAGGTTCCAGCTTATCCAGGGCCTTATATTAGCCGCAGAATGCATTGCCTTCTCGGTCCTAAAAGGCTACCAATTGAATGCTATATTTAATATGTCTAGACTTGCACCGCAGACATCTCTTGTAGGCTATCTCCGAACAAGCAAAGATAAGTTAATCCTTATTGAAAGCATAATATATGCATGGACTAAAGGCATTATTGATCGCTTACACGCTTTCTCTTTCAAAGCTTTGTGATCCACAACTTGTTTACTTATATCAATGTTTGAGAGAACAAAGCGGTTTGTTTGTACATGTTTTCTTTGTTTTGAGATTTAAAGAAGTGAAAAATACTTAGGATTTGATGCTTTGAGGCGCTCATCCAAGGTCTTACTTTTTCCATGGCGGTGTATTAATGGTGAGTGCTTTATTTATCGCGACGAGGCAACAATTATGAGTTAAAATTTAAATTAAGTCCTTTACTCCTACAGTCAGCCATGATGAGCATTTAATATCCGGGTTCATTGACGAAGTTATGGGCCAAGCATCGATGGCAAAGTGACCCCATTCCATGGGACTTTTCAAGATTATAAGAAAACCCTTGCAGTTGGAGCATGACAGGCAGTTTAAAGCTTCTGCCAGCTTCAGATTTCAAGTAAGATTTTGGAAGCGGTGTTGGCTATATGGTGTAAGTTATATACTAACTAACAAAACCCTATTGCTGGGATCCATTCATTCCCCCAGAATAAGATAAAAGGCAGTCCATCGACGGGCTACGAAAGCAGTTTGCCGTAAGCAACTTGCTGGTCAAATTAACAGTGCCATATAGAATCTGGAAAGAGGGTTGATCAGTTTCAAACTGCAACTTAGCACTGGTCAATATAGGTGGCAATGAATTTAGCCAATGGCTTGATTGATCGGCAATTTGGCATCACAAAAATAGAATGTCTCATGTGTAAGACCTGGAGACACATGGTAAAGATCTTCACACAGCATGGCTCTTATGCAGGACAAGTTCTTTCTAGTTGCCAATACATGTGTCTTTATTTGGCATTAAGCTCCCCAATGTTTGATATCACTAGTAGTGTCTTTATTTGGCATTAAGCTCCCCAATGTTTGATATCACTATTAGTCAGAAAGTCTTCTTGGTTGCTTGCCGAGCTACTGTTTCATCTGGTTGGCACATCTGCTGTTGAGTAGAATATTCACCATCAAGGATATAAGCTACACCACTGTTGGGGTTGAGCCTGTTGGGCTAGATATTTGGTCTCATAGGCTGCATATCTCTTCGGTAGATATAAATCTTTCTTTCCTTCCCTACCTAGTCTCATAATTCTCTTTTTATTTTGTATTAAAAGACATTTTCTACCATTATAAATGGTTGCTTAACCCAAAGCTATATGCATATATGGATGTATGCAACTTGGAGAAAAAAACAACGAGGATTTAACTGTTTGTTCATTATTAATAAATTCTATTATTACATGTTACCTCATGTATTAATATTGGTATTGGTATAATATTATATGTCTAATTCTATGCAATGTTTTCGTTTCCATAATTTGAGCACCTCTAGTTTGTTAGATTTGTCAGGCTCTGATATGCCATCTATCATTAGAGTATTAGGTAATGTCTATATCTACACCCCCGAAGGGGCCAAAATTTTTTTTAGTTAACACAAACCATTCACACACAACAAACATTATTAATACAAACCATTGCATTTGACACATTTAAATTAAAATCCCTCTTAAACCCCCTTTGGTTTGGGTGCATATTCACACGTGGGGTTACGTAGGCAACGAGAGCTGTCGGATGGGCATATTTGCCCTTTATTCCAAGATCTGGACCGTACATGGCGATCCTCGTTTGTGGGGTATGCATGTACAAGTTTTTGTATACTGTATATTAAGGTTTGCAAAATACTATAAGGTTTGAGAGAATGTACTTAATGGTGTTATATATTTAGGATTCATGAAAATTCCCCTAGATTCTCTTAGAATTTTCTATTTTGATTGAGGTGCTTACCCATGAGCATTTAGAACCTTCCAAAATAATCTATTTTGGATCTGTGCAACATTTCTAAAACACTTTCTATTTTTAGACTGAGACGCTTGCCCTGAGCATCTAGAACATTGTTTTTCAACATTTTACACCTTTATTATGAAACATTTTAGAACATTCTATTGAGTCTCTTTGCAAAATCTTAAAAAAACCTTCAAGATTTCATCAAGATTTTCTTAGATTTCCTTAGATATTATGAAGATCCCCTTAGATTCAACTAGATTTTAAGCGATTCCGTCAGACTTGTAAATTTTACATTCTCTTACAATTTATGAGATTTCCTTATATTCCCTTTAATTCTCCTCGATTCCCTTACATTCTAGAAATTTCTAGAACTTTCTGGAACATTCTGAAACTTTCAAAACATCCTAGAACTTTCTGGAAGTATTTCCCTATTCCCTTACATTTCCCAAGATTCCCATTCCTAAACTATCTAGAATGTTAATTCTATTTTATCTTAATTAGAACATTACCCTTAAGTATATTTGAAACATAAACTATTCATAGAACTAATGCTTGGTCTAGTGGTTAGAGTGGGGGGTTTGGGGGGTTGAGGGCTAGGGTTCGAATCCCCTCAATAACATAAAAAATTTTAAAAGCCTTCCTTAAGGGACGAGCATTCAACATGAGCCTTAGGATCTTAGACTCGATCAACGATCAAGATCTCACCGTATAAAAGCAATATGAGCCGTAGGATCTATTACATATAATTCCCAAAGCCATCTGGACTGTAGGATATGTGCCAAGCCACCTGAGCCGTAGGATCTCGGATCGACGATCAGGATCAAGAGCAACCTGGGCCGTTAGATCGATTACATATAATTCCCAAGCCATGTGCACCGTAGGATGTGTCCCAAATCAACGTGAGCCGTAGGATCTCGGACCGACGATCAGGATCGAATCAACCTGGACCGTAGGATCGCTTACATATAGTCTATACACAAACTCCCAAGCCATCTGGGCCGCACGATACGTCCCAAAGCCACGTGAGCCGTAGGATCTCGGATCAACGGTCGGATTCAACAGGACAAACATAAGAACATATATATGTTAGATACCATAATATATATAAAATTACTTTGGATGCCCCCATGGAATAGATATCTATATATTCAAATCGATCTAGGCCGTTCATTTGAAAATAGGTGAGGTGGTGAACATATAGCCGTTGGATCTCCATGGGGGGCATGCATGGGCATGCATAGGGGCATGCACCACATCCCCAAGCCATTGGATCACAAGGGGAGAAGAAATCCTAGCCCTTAAATTTTGTGAGGAAGGTGCAAGGAAGGTGCCAAAAAGTGGATTTGGTGCAGCAGATTGTAACCGTTAGATCAAAGGGTGAGGATAAATCCTGACCCTTAACTTTTTATATTAAATTAACATATTTTTTTTAAAGAGGTGAGGTGGCACCCTCATTAATAAAAAGTTGGAAAGCATTTATGAATGCACTTTCCAAGAAGCTTCTTTTTTTTAATCGCATTCAAAGGCACGTAACTTGCAGTACAGAGGTCGGATATAGGTGGGGCCTATGCCATTGGATCCCTCTCGTCGAGAGCTTTCCAACGACTGATGCTTTAGCACCATTCCGTTGCAATTGAAGCCAACATGATCAGATTCTAAGAATCTTCTTAGAATCTTAGGACTTTATGAAATCTATGGTAATTTAAGGGAATCTAGGGGAATCTTTATGGGATCTTTAGGAATCTCAACAGAACCTTAGGGAATCTAAAGAATCTCAAGAGAATCTTTAGGATTCTTGGAAGAATCTTTGGGAATCTAGGAGAATCCTCATAATATCTCAGGGAAGCTAAGAGAATCTACATAGAATCTTGGGGAATGTAGAGGAATCTTGGAATAGTCTTTAGGAATTTAGGGAATCTCAAGAAAACCTTGGGGACTATGGAAACCTTAAGAGGATCTAAGGGAATCTAGGGGAATCTTCATAGCATTTTAGAGAATCTAGGAGAATCTAGATAGAATCTTGAGGAATCTATATGAATCTTGAGAGAATAGTTTGGAATGTAGGGGAATCTCGATGGAATCTTTAAGGAACTAGGGGAATCTTGATGAAATCTTGGAGAACCTAAGGAAATCTTTATAGGATCTAAGGGAATCTACATAGAATTGTGGGGAATCTAGGTGAATCTTGGGACAATCTTTGAGGATCTATGGGAACCTCGAGAGAATTTATGGAAACCTAGGGAATCTTCATAGAATATTTGAGAATCTAGGTGAACCTCGAAAGGATCTTAGAGAATCTAGGAGAATCTACATAGAATCTTTAAAATCTAGGGGAATCTCGATGGAATCTTTTAGATTCTATGGGAATATTGATGGAATCTCAATCTTCATAGTATCTAAAGGAATCTCTATAAAATCTTTAGGAATCTAGGGGAATCTTGATGAAATCTTTGAGAAACTATAGGAATCTTCATAGAATCGAAGGAAATCAAGAGACAATACAAAGAATCATGGAAAATCTAGGTGAATCTTGGGGCAATCTCTAGGAATCTAGGGGAATTTCGAGAGGATGTAAGGATATCGAAGGGAATCTTCATAGAATATTTGAGAATCTAGAGGAATCTTCTTAGGATCTTAGAGAATCTATGAGAATCTACATAGAATCTTCGAGAATTTATGTGAATCTTGAGAGAATATTTGGGCATCTTGATGGAATCTTTGAGATTCTAGGGAAATCTTGATGGAATCTTGGAGAGCATAAGGGAATCCACATATGATCTAAAGGAATCTTCATAAAATCTTTAATAATCGAGAGGAATCCCTGGGAATCTTGATGAAATCTTGGAGAACCTAAAAGAATCTTCATAGAATCTAGGGGAATCTAAAAGAATCTTCATAAAATCTTTGGGAATCTAGAGGAATCTTGATGGAATCATGGAGAATCAAAGGAATCTATATAGAATCTTTAGGAATCTAAGGAAATCTTGATGGAATTGTGGAGAATCTAGAGGAATCTTTATAGAATCTATGGGAATCCAAGATAATCTGGTTGAACCTTGAGGCATCTTTAGGAATGTAGGGGAATCTCGAGAGAATTTATGGGAACCTAGGGAATCTTCATAGAAATATTTGATAATTTAGGGGATCTTGATAGAATCTTTGAGAATCTAGGAAAATATACATAGAATCTTGAGAAAACTATGTGAATCTTGAGAGAATCTAGAAGAATCTTCATGGAATCTTGGAGAACCTAAGGGAATCTTTCTATGATCTAAGGGAATCTTTCTATGATCTAAAGGAATCTAAAGGAATCTTCATAAAATCTTTAGGAATCTAGGGGAATCTTGATGAAATCATGGAGAACCTAAAGAAATCTTTACATAAGCCAAGGGAATCCAAGAGAATCTACATAGAATCATGGGGAATCTTGGGGCATCTTTGGAACTCTCGAGAGAATTTATGGGAATTTGGGGAATCTTCATAGAATATTTGAGAATCCAGGGAATACTGATAGAACCTTAGAGAATCTAAGAGAATCTACATAGAATCTTGGGAAGTCCATGCGAATCTTGGAAGAATCTTTGGGAATCTAGGAGAATCTAGAAGAATCTAGGGAAATCTTGATGGAATCTAAGGGAATCTTTATATGATCTAAAGGAATCTTTAAGAATCTAGGGGAATCTTTATGAAATCTTATAGAACTTAAAGGAATCTTCATAGAATCTATAGGAATCCAAGAGAATCTACATAGAATCCTGGGGAGTCTAGGTGAATCTTGAGACAATCTTTGGGAATCTAGGGCAATCTCAATAGAATCTATGGGAATCTTAGAAAAATCTTTGAGAATTTAAGGGAAGCCAAGGGAATATTCATAAAATCTTCGATAATATAGGGGAAGCTTCCTTTTTGGTAACGACCTTCAAAGGCCCTCAGAATTGCCACGAGGGGCTCAAAAGATGAGGCCCACGTCTTTGGATTTCTCTCATCGAGAGCTTTCCAATGAGTGATGCTTTGGCATCATTCTGTCGCAGTTGGAGTCAATGTGATCGAGTTCTAAGAATCTTCTTTGGTAATCTACAGTAATTTATTCGAATGTAGGGAATCTCCATAGAATCTTTGATATTTTAGAAGAATCTCAAGAGAATCTTGGAGAATCTATAGGAATCACAAGAGAGTCTTTGAGAATCTAGGAGAATCTTGATTGAATCTTGAAGAATATAGGAGGATCGACAAGAAACTTGAAGAATCCAAAGAAATCTTGGGATCTCAAGATTTTAAGGAATAATGGAAAAATCTGAAGAGAATCTTAAGGAATTTATGGAAATCTCAAGAGAATCTTTGAGAATCCAGTAGAATCTAAGAGATATATCTCTGTATTTGGCTTCTAGTTGGATTTGTACAGTCCCTAACTCGTATAGGCCCTACATAGTACAAAGACTTGTATATATATATATTTGTAGGTAGGTGCCACTTCCACATTTTTCCCCTGGTAACTGAAGGAGGGGGTCCTTAACTGATGTGAGGAGGACCACTATAGTCTTGGCTATGTTGACGTGCATGTCAATCGCTTGGCAGAATGTGTTCAGGGGGAGTGTAAGCTAGAAGGTCCATATCATCAGCTAAATTAGTTGCACGGTGATTTGGTGCAAAAAAAGAGCTCTATCCCCCCATTGTCAGCAAGCCAACTCTCCAACTGATCAATGAGAGCCCAAACAATGTTGGAGAGAGAAGGCATCCCTGGCGACCCTGATACTGGTATCAAATGGTTGGCTTGTCACCAGAACCCGGGCCCCGCATGTCTCATATAGCTCATACACTACAATCTTGCCCATAGCCTTTTCCAAGGCACAGTGTAAAAGGCCTTGGTGAAGTCCTCGAAGCAACGATATAGGTTTTTGCTGACGGTTCCTAATGTCTTAAACTAGAGTCCGCACCATGAAGATATGATCAATGGTTGAGTGTCGGGGCCCGAATCTCGCCTGCATGAGGGTCGCAAGATTCATTGCCTCCAACCCAACCCGATCAATCCCGCCGCCGAGAATCTTCTACAACAGTTTTGTAAACACCTAGCTGCTATGATTCTTCGGTAATTGGTTGGGCAGTGCAGGTTAAGATTTGCAATAATTTTAAAGAGGTTAAGGCATTTAAATTGATATTTTTAGATTACAAAAAGAACGGAAAATTTTTGTTAATTGAAATTCTAGAATTGAGGCCAAGTATCTCCCTCTATGACAGATGTAATTGTCACTGTTACATGGACATGCCTTTGGTCTGACAAATCGTAAGCACTCTACTTGATGTTTTAATCCTTTTGTGCTATATGCTAAATTTTGTAAAAAGTCGTTGACAAAGCTTGATACATCTCAGTCGTTATTTCTTGTGATCATGTCCATCATTTCTTAGAAGCAAATAGCTTGTATTAACTGAGTGTAATAGCTTTTCCTAGTGTATAGTTTGGGCCAGAATGTATATTTTTTTGAGCTACACCATCTAAGAAATTGTAGCAGCTTGTTTGGATCTTACCTTTTTTGTTGACTTGCCTACAAAATGCCAACCATTAACCTTTCATAGAAGTTGTTACTTTCAATTTTCTTAAAAGTTTTCATTATTCCTGAATGTACATTACAAGCTCCATCCAGCATGCCTTATTCCCAATGAAGCATTTGCTTGGCGTGTTAATAAAACCTTCAGAATTAGCAAAGAATGTAATATCGAATATGCAATTCACCATCCAGCTTATTGATATGAGAATTCCTTGTTCTACTTTTAGATTCCTTATTTAGTGCAAAACAATAGAGCATGTCTATCATTTTTATTTTCATAATAACTACCAAACCATGACATAATGCACATGCTGAGAAGCTTCCCAATTGAAACTCATTTATACTGTACAAGAAAAGCGTTTTAACTTACATTCATCTACGTGATCCTAAGAACAAAAGCACTCTTATTCAGTGAGTGCGTATATTTTCTAGCCAGCTTTAAGTTAGAACTGCACCTCACATGGGCTCACTTTGTACTTGCGTTGACAAGCGTACCTTGCTTTGCATTCTCACATAGTTGGCCATAAGTTTCTTTGCACAGAGCTGAGAACTCAGATATGGTGTGGAACAAGTTTGGTAGACCATCTTGGAAACTCTTCAATGTCAATGACCACGTTTCCTCAGAGACCTTAATGGACTTCTCTCTCTCTTCTTCTACTCTCTTCCTCAATGTGTCAATAGAAGCTCTTCTATCAGAAGATGGACTTATACCAGCGCTTGTCTCAAAAAAGTCCAGCTTGTTGTCAATCTGTTCAACATGTTTCCTCTCCGCAGTTATCCTTCTATTGAGGTCCTTTGCTACACTTTCCACCTTCTTTTGAGCTCTCTGTTCTTCTGCCTGATGCTTTGCAATATCATGGACTACGTCACTGAACTTCCTGATTGCTTCAGATACTTCTTTGTCTGGGATTTCCGAGAGTTTTTGATCCCACTGTCTACACAATTCGTGTATTTGTTGTGGATTGGTCACTTTGGATCTTTTTGAGTTGTCAGGTTTCCAGAGACACAACTGAAGCCAACTATTTAGGTTCCTCATGTATTCTCTTTGAGTATTGATGACATTGGAAAAAGTAGTCTGCCATGTGTTTAGTGCAGAGATCAACTCCCCAGTGGCATTTCGCCGCAAACTGCTTGTCGCCTCCGACATGTGCTCTATAGGCAGTTTTAAAGCCAAGACAATATTTCTTTGTTGTTCGTGGCATTCACTCATTTCTTTCCACATTTTTGCCAATCTGCATTTCATATTGCATTGGTTAATTCAAATGAATGCAATACAAAATTTGAAAGACTCTGTCATGACAAATTGCACTAAAAATTTGCAAAAACTAATCAGGCATGCATGTTCAATGCATCAAGGAGTATTGCAACAGGTTTAATCAGTCAAGCAAGAATGTCTCCATGTTTCCGAATCTGGTACCACTCCCAGTTGTTTTACCTTATGAAGAAGCAATCAAATTCAAAATCAGGAAGTATAAGCACATACCCTTCCAGTAACTCCATTAATTGTGGTTGCACTTCCTCGTCCGTCATCTTTTGGATCGCTGTTGATGTTGATTCCATGGCCTGAATTGCAACTTGCATTTGTGTCTCAAGCGCCTTAATTGATGCCCTTGTTTTGTCCTTTAATTCCTCATCCACTCCTCTGGCATCTTGATTCCTTAACAACTTGCGCTTTCTGTCAAACTCAAAGTTTACAGTTTCCAATGCCTGCATCAGATAAACAAGAATTATTAAAGACTATTGGATCTTAATTGCTATATGTGTAAGGACAACCGTAATACAATTCAAATTGCATTGTAATTTTATTCAATACCTTCACTTCTTCGTATAATTTCTTCTCCCATGCATATAACCTGTCTAATGTAGATGCATGGCTGCCCATCATACCACCACACTCAAAATCCTCATCATCTCTGAAAGACAATGGAGTCCGTGGAGACCAGCGAGGAGACCATGTTCCCAAAGAGAGTGCACTTAATAACCTTGAACTATGATCTGCACAATGAGGCAATATTGAACAATCGTTATTTTTCATTTTCCCCTAACTGAGTAGAAAAAGGGACTTGGGTTTGCACCTAATCAAACATTCTTACCCTTTGTTTCATTGACGTTAGATTTGCCAGCCTCGAGCATGCGAGAGACATCCCTCCCCGCTGTCAGAGGCCTTCAGAAAGTACTCATCAACTTCTCTCAATATATCAAACAGGTCCCTTGGAGGGCCTCTTGGGACAAGGATTACTTTCTCCAAATTCTGCTGCTCCTCTACATGGTCTGATTGTTCGCCATTAGAAGTGGGACCTTCAATTGGCCTAGACAAATTTGAACCTTCTGTTGGATCTGACTCAGTTGAATCATCATCCTCAGACGTTTCCTCCAGTTCTATCTCGTTTCCAAAACTGTCCTGCGAGTGCAACTTAAGTTTCTCTGGACCAGACTCTACTGCTTTCGTATTTTCTACATATTCCTGATGCTTTTGCCCACTTTATCTTCACTCACAAACACTTCTCCATTCATATGGGGTTCCTTAGGCTCCAAGATCATGCTTGGAACTTCCTCTGTTCTCCTCTGTTCCTTCTTAGGCAATTTTACCACGTCTTCTTCCAAGGCTGGTACCTCTTCCTCTCCTTCAAGCTCATCCTCATCAAGGTCATACATCTGTTTATACTTTCTGTGCATTGGCATCTGGGGGGCCTGGAACTGGAAGATCTCAAAGTAGTCCAAACCAGATGGTTGTGGTGGCAGTGGAGGACTGCCATGGGAAAGAGTAGGAGGAGGTGGGGAGGCATAAATTCATTATATAGAAGTTGAGATGATGACATATCTGCATACATAAAATCACCATCTTCCTTATGAACTGGACTCTTGGGAGGTGAGAGCACCACAGTAATGGGAGAACTAGGAGTATTTTTCAGGGGCATTGATGGCAAACTAACAGATCTTGCGAGCGTTTCATTAGGAGAAGGAGACGCCATTGAACGGGGATGTGAAGGAGGGGGGGTCATAGGTTGTGGAATACTACAATCATCCATTCCCAAATTTATTTCAGGAGGCGGCGGTGGAGGGGGGGTCTTGGGAATGGATAAAGGAGTTCTAGGAGTATCAGGAAGCTGCTGGTGTTGATCTTTAAACTCTGCGTCGGCAAATTGCTTAAAGGCAGCACCTGTGTTCCTGAGTGCCTGCAGATAGTTAACATGTGCAGTTGCAAAGTTCGTCCTTGCAGAAAGTGCTTGCTTAACAAAACACTTTCTTTGCTTGCATCTATGAACTGCCTCTTCATCTTGTATCTTAAATCCAGTGCAGCCCATTTCAGAGTCTTGTACTATGACACCAACTAATATAACCTTATTTCAAAGGTATGAGAATCTCTGCATCTGCCAAGTTAAACTTCTCAGTCCAAACTGTGTTGATGTAGAGAACGCTTTCTTGTGTTCTATTTGGCGCTGATTGGACTGTTTATCCCTCTTCTTTGCTACAATCTGATTCCAATTGTAAACCAGCGGAAAAACGTGACCATCTGCTTTGAAACCAAACTGAAAGAAAGCAAAAGGATGAGTCTTCATACCACCAAGTGGGTACTACGAAGAAGCTCAAATCCAGCAGTAAAACTCCATGCGATGGGCGGTAGGCCTATCATCTTGCAAAAGGATAAGGCCAGTACCCACTTTGGAAAAAACGGAGGCCAAAAGTGATGGGGATTGAGTCTTAGTGCGATGACAGTGCAATTCTGATTTTATGAAGCAGCAGAGCTAGGACAAGGAGCTTTAAGATTTGAATAAACAGGGCAAAGCTCCACCTACTGTCGCCTCAGCACCAGATGGACCTGGAAAAACCCAAGAAAGGAAGAAAACAAAAGCTTTACATTAGAAGAAGAAGTTAACAGACGGCTCTACCACTTAAATGCATATAACGATACTGTATTCAACGTCCAGTGGTTCTACAAAGAAAACACAGTAAAAAGAAGGCAAATCATGATGAACACTGCTACTTTCACCATATTTCTATGTGTTTAGGTCTAAGGCCTTTGGGCTTGGAGCCCACCATAGCCAGCAGAATCAGAAGCAGAAAAGGGTACTATTTCACTGTACAAAACAGCGGAGAATTGGGTTTTCCTTACATGTTGCTCTCTGCCGGGAAAATGCGTTTTGCTTGTCATGTGCCAAATGATTCAAACTCGAAACCGGTGCCTTGCTAACAATTTTAACTACAAATAAGGACAGACCCACTGATTGATGCATTAATACAGAGATACAGATAGAAGGCAAAGCCAGGAAGCATGAATGGCTATGATAGAAGAAGAAATGGTTCGGCCAGGCTCAATAATGGAAGAAAAAAGCGAGATAGGTTGGCTAGATGAGACATAATAGAGGAGTCTAGTCCATAACAGAGCATTTTTTCCTCTCTTCCTTTTCTGCTTTGTGGGTTTTGGGTCCCTTCCCTTGCTCTTGTCCGGCTATGGCTAGTTAATACACTAAGAAACGACAAGGGACGTCCAGACTCTAGTTAAGCATACAAAACTCCTCGATATTTTAGCACATATTTTTTTGTTGGGTAAAACAGAGCTTCTTACCGGTTTCCTTTTCACTCTTCCTTGTTCTGCCATAGCCATCTGCTACATTCTGGCAAAGGCACCATCACCACCATCTCTCTTCTGCCATTTCGTATTACAACGTGCACTTGATTACACACAAAAATCTGCACTAAACCCCTTTGAACCTGTTCCTCGGATCCTTCCTTTGTTTCTCATACAAATCGAGGTGCCCTGTTTTTGGGTTTTGCCCCTTTCCTTCTCACGACCCAGAAACAGAGTAGCAGTAGTCCACCATATCTGACAGGCTTCAAAAACAAAGACAGAAGGGAAAAAAGGGGCAGGAATATATTTCAATCAGCAAGCATATCAGCGGCAGGGGATTAAACTAGAAAAGAAAAAGGGCAATAACCCAGAAGGAATCCTGCGAAAATGATGAGTGTAGGAATGATCAGACCTCTGATCCGATCTGCCTACAAAGATTTTTGGGCTCTTTCTAATCAGATCGAAGGACAAAATCACACCAAGCAACAGTGTTTTCTCTCAAGCGTTGGTCCTTTGAGGGCATATGGTCATATCTGGAGGTACATTTTGTTCTGGATCGATTATATATAAAATGAGTAGTCCATACGCTTAAAAACAGATCAACACGGCAATGCAGTACGATTCATGATGAACTGGGAACGGAGCGCAGTAAATATCGGACGCTGACATGTTATACCCACGGGTATATCCGCGGTATATCCGTGTGTTTGACATGTTATAGCCACGCCCAAAAAAAATTACACGGCATTTTTGTGGACTTAGCGGATTTTTTGCCATTTAAGGCTGGGTATAACATGTCAGCGTCCGACATTTACTGCGATGGTGAACTGGGTGGGAGATCCGTTTTGTTTGAGTTTAAGTTTTCTGCTTTGCTGATTAAAATGCGTTATTCTTCGTTAATCATATATGAGATTCGTTAATTATGGGGGTTAAGGAAAGATTCTTGTTGTTAAAAGTCATAGTTAGGTCTGATTTTGGTTAGGTGGGTGGCGTGATGTCCTTGAGGTAGATGAGATGTTCCACTTAATCAATGTGATATTTTCAAATGTATATGTTACCCTAAGTATGACCTTCTAGTATTAATCACTCATCAAAGTTGTAACTCTAAGCATGCATAATGATGGTGGAAAATGAAGAAAAATAGCATTTTTAAGGTTCCTTTACCTAAAACTCTTTCCATCTATCCTCAAGATCAATGGATCCATGACACTCATACACAACACCAACATTGCTCTATATGGTTCTATCTCACCGCTACATGATGCATTATGCGTGATCTCTCCACTACACATTGCAATTCAGAAATTGATTCGATTCAAGGACCAAACAATGCAATTGGAGTCCATGGTCCTCAACTCAACTCAATTCAGTTCAATTCAATTCTACTAAATTCGTCATAGATTGCGCTCTCAAACTGGCATTGTACACCAAGCAACACATGGTTTGTTGCAAGCTTGCATATGACATCTTTGCATGTGGCATCTTGACACCAAGCAACTTGTGGTTGGTTATAAGCTTACATAGACATCTTTGCATGTGGGGACTAGGGATCTACCCAAATGCACAACAGTCGAGATCATGAGGTCACGATGGCACAACAGAGTTGCCCAATTACTACTCAACACTTCTTGACGATTTCATACCCTAATACGGCACATCGTGTACCATTGCACCAGTTCAATTCATATCCTTATACGGATCGTCTTCTATGTGCCTCTCGCTAAGTTGTTACCATTCTGCCAATTCAGCCTTACACTTGTTCGCTTCACTTCCTAACAATATCCCTCGCCATCTGTAATAGATGTTGGAGTAGATGTTCGACACGTTACAACCCTGAGCAATGTCTTTTATTCTCTCGAGAGAATCGCAGAGATGTGTCATATAAATGGTGGAAGGCATCTAAACTTCTCTTTTGACAAAAGCTCGATGCGTAAGGTGGTTTAAAAAATTGAGAAGCTTAGGTATGTAAGTTTGTTTAGTTGTCAAAGAATGTTACAAAAATGCAAGTTCATTAAAAAAGAAATCTAGTAAGATGGGTGTCGTTGTTGCTGATATCAACATCATTGACAGTAAATTCAAAGGGATTATTAAGTCGCCTGTGTCACACTTGTAGTATTATATTATGATGATACTCCTATTTGCAAATGTAACATGTGTACAACCTGACTATGTTTATAATTTAATATGTTGACCTTGGTACATAGACAAGAATGGATTGTCTATTCACATGAGCATTTTCCATCCTCTCTCTAGGGTACCCTTCTCCAGGATCCCCATGACTCTGCCTTTTGCTACCCTTGAGGAATCACCAAAAAACTCTTTTGAGTTATTTCTCTGATCATTCGGTATCAACGTAGATTTGAAGAGAAGAATAAATTTTAGTACTTTAAGAATAGAACATAGGGAAAATTTTGTCGGAAAGAGATGTTGCAAATGCTTTTCAAAGAAAGATAGAGTAATAAGAAGAGGGTATATTCTTAAGGCACTGAACTTTACACCACTCCTTAAAAGCAAAACCTCAAAGCATAAATGATTCAGAGAATGATTTATGGTTCCATTTACGATTTACGGGTTTGGTAACATATGCTCCAATGGCTTACCATGTTGCATATAATCCATGTTTTCCATATATTCTCATCTTCCATTAGACATGGCTAAAGTAGCTCAACTTTGGAACATATGCCGACATTTGTTACCAGATCACAAAATCATACAATGGCCACCCATTTATTCAAGTACAATAAATATAATATGCCAAGGAACACCACATGGCTTTTGACATATTGAACAAACCTATGAATGGCCTATAGGAATCTTGCATCACATACAAACTATAGTCTATTAAGTGCTAAGAAGTCGACCAAAAGGAGGGAAGCATATATCTGTTTAATGGAACAAAAGCATCACGGCCAAAAATCACAATTAAGTGTAGTTGAATTAGAAACGAGAGTGGTCCATGCTATATCAATTTAAAGATAGGTAGTGGATGGGCCCATGCCTGTCTATTTGCTTTTTCCACATGATGCTTTTATGCTCCTTCTAGGCTGGTGTGAAGAAAGATGTGTTGCATTGTGGTTTCCATTTTGTTAAGGTCGTTGATGTTTAGGTTTAACATTATGGACCTTTCAACTAGTAGACAACAATGGTAGGGCCTTTAAGTCGCCAATGACAAAATCATAAGTTTAAGTCTCGTCCAATAATTCTTTAGAAAGACAAGGTGCTATCGGATTATGGATTGCCATTTCTTGCTATAGATGATGAGCTTTTGTTTTTAAGGTGGTTAAGAGAAGGGAGAAGAAAATATAAAGGGAAAAATTAAAACTTTTGCTTCATTGCGATTGAACCTCAACACATTTAGGTACCTTTGAGATCCTATAATGTTTCAAAAAAGCTCTTATTAGGTGAATTGACTACCAATTTATCCTTGTGATCGAGCATTCAACTTATAAATAGCATAAAACTTAAAGACTAACTAAACATAAACTACTAGAAACGTGTGCCCGGCGATGCCGGGCATTATTGGTCGATGTGTGGAATACATTTATGGCACTATATATTTCAGATACAATAGAATGTTATAGATAGATAAGATTGGCAAATTTTCTTAGGGCTAAGATTCTTGCAATGGTTTGGCGAGAAAAGGGGGATGGAATTGAAGTTAAGAAAAGTTTTGTCTGGAATCAATGGTTTTAGAATAGGATTTCCTACCATGTGTTGCCAGAGCATGGTTGCTAGACAGTTCACGCGGCTCCTCTGCTAGAAGAGGGGATGAAGCTTTTTTCCATGACCTATGCAATGCCATGCCCGGATTTATCAACCGGGCTGCCCAGAGATCTGATGCACAACCTGATGCCCGGAGAGGTTCAGAGTAGATGAAGAGGTTTTGGAGAAGCGTATGAATGCCTCTGATCGCCTCTGATTGCGAAATACTTTTTTTTTTTCATTCCAATGGTTCATGTTCTCGTATTTAGCATTCTCATTCGTATTTTCTGTATGTATATACATACATAGGGAGCTACCAAGTATATGGGGGTGTGAGATGTATATTTGTGGACCCTAGATCTGGCATATTTCTAAGAATATGCCAAGATCCAACGAACCTAAAAAAACAATAAGGATAGTGCAATAAAAGTATGGGAAAAAATTATCTTGATTCTTCGTTTAACAATTGTGCATTAAATTGAAGGTTAGAAGGATTGAGTTTTGTCCGTGAAGAGTAGAGTTGCCAAGTTTGTGATAGTTAACACAAAAAATTGTATGAAACGATTATGAAACAATTAGTAGTATTAGATAGATAGATCGATCGTATTTTTACGTCATGCCCAATTATCGCATCAATTGTCGATTGGTTTTGCTACATGCTTAGTATTAGTAACATCTTTGATTTGTGGTGAGTGTGAATATAAGTATACATAATTATGTGGTATATTATCTTAAAACATATAGATGTTGGTGCAAGTCAGAAGTTAAAATAAGAGATTCATATTTATTTTCCCTGTTTTATGAATAATTTTCTCCATGGCCTTGTCCTTTAGAAGGACTGAAGTTACAATAGCTGGAGTCCAATAATTGCACACATGATAATATCCGAAAAGAAGAATTACATAAACTGTTAGCATTCTACAATTTATCTGCATATTCCATGCTTCTCTTAAATATTCAAATGTTCATGGTCATCAACTATAGGTGGAAGTGTACCATCATATTTTTTTGTCCTTCATTGTTTTCACCATCATTGGTCGTAATGGCATTCCATGATTAACTCTGGGGTCCGCAAAGGACGATAATCACCTACTATTGCATTTTCCCAGACCCACGCTCATAAGGATGCAAACTTTGAGTCAAAATGAAGCTTCTGCGTAATAGATAGAGTTCTTTGATATTAATCCTTTGCCACCCAAATGGCATCCTCAGCCTGCCAAGCAAGAGGCACACAAATACATTATTAACTATGTAGTTATATTGGAGCATGCAGTTCTATTGATCCATATTTTAACAAAGCACATTAAATACCTCTGTTAGACCAACTTCAGTTTTGAGTTAGCTTTCGGTGTCAAAAGAAACTATATTAGCATGAGACATAATGAAAACTTAAGTTGTTGAATAAACATTGTGTGAGATGTTTATGTTCTAAGCCCAAATATATGTTCAAGAAGTTGCCTTCAGGATGTGTTTAAAGGAAAAAATGTAGAAATGTATGTAACAATTCGCATGTACCTCCAATATTTCTGGCCAAAACTGCGAGAAGCAAGCATGCGATAAACTCAAGGCAAATGCTTTAAACAAAGAAATGCTAAAGACATACCACCCAAACCCTGCCAAAGAAATGGTAAAGACATACAATATGATGTCTATTGTCAGCTGATCCTGTGGTTCCAAGGTCAACGCATAAAGGAGATGATGGTATGTAAACATGTAATTTCTTTTTTGCAGGTAGCTCAAAAGGAGGTAACGTTTCTTCATCAGATGAACTGAAATCTGATGCAGATTTAGGCTCAAAGAAAGAGGAATTTAAGTCGTAATAATGTATATCTTTTAGAAATAAACATTTGGTCGATAAATGAGCCCTTCTAAAATGATCCGTCTTCACCGCAAGCAATGGTAAAACAGCGCGCTTTCCTTTTGATGAAACAAATATGTTGAAGCAAGGGCCATTATTCTGCCTCATTCAAATGGGACGCTTGAGTTAAAAGATCTGGACTTTAATAAAGATGGGATGAATTCATGATGAGGATGTTATGTTCGAATAAGCATGTACTTGTTAAGAGAGAAAAATGCATGAGATTAACCAAAAAGCGAGCATATAGAGCTCGAACAACATTAGTGAACAGAAGGACAAACTGATAAACATCAATACGAAAAACTTACAATATTATCCAAGATGGAGCTCCTCGGCTACAACAATTGGGCAATTATTGCATAGAAGTATGCACTATACCTACAAAGATTAAATTTAAGCTGTAACATTTGTATGTCCAGCTGGCATACATAAAAGCATGCATGCATTCATAAAAGCTAGAACAAACTACATTCTCGAGCCTATATAACATGTTGTCATCTTTGTAAGCCTTTTCAAGGTCCGGATATCATAATTGTAAGGAATTGAGCAATAGTTGTCCGGGAATACACAGGCTACTTGAATCTAAAAACTACTTCCACCCTATTTGATATGTGCATAGCATAAGAAAAAGGACTATGCAAGCCACGATCCGCCACAACATTTTTTTTCGACACGTATTTTTCCAACTTGAGGATCTTCAATTCCAGCAACAAAGACCAACAAAGACGGTTAAGTAATATGCTTGATAGTAATATTCTGGCTAAATTTCAGATTCTGCAATGCTAGAATTACCTGGAATAGGCCTGTAACGTCCCCTTCAGGATCAAGGCCAAATATCCTGCAATAGACCTACAAATCCTCTTCTCTTTAACGAAGACTATCCGCAAAATCACAAATCCACACCTTGCAACTAAGCCCTGGGTATAATCAGTAAGCACTTGAAAGGCCTAAACAGGCACATCTAGATGCTCCGGTTAACCATGCATGGTGCCTTCTGCGCCCATCTGAACGAAATAAAAAAGCAGAGACGTTAACGGAAAAAAGGCCAACAGTTTTCTTGCCACTAAAAATAGAGAGACATACAACTCACGCTGGAATGCACCGCTCAGATTGTGGAACTTGAAGCTATGCTTGCAAAAAGTTTACCTTATAACATCTTCCTGTTCAAATCCATAGCTTACAACTCCATCTCTGTCAATGTCCATATCTGCAGCTCCCGTTCATACCCATAAATCTAAAATGGCTACAACGGCACCCCAAAACAAAGCTCACGAAGAAGGAAAATGACGAATTTCTCACAGAAAAAAAAATCGGGGGGCGCATTCATGAGGATGGCATGGCCGGATTGAGTATATAGAATTCTATTCTCTACAATCAACTGGCTTATCCTGCAAAAGCCAACGCAGCAAGAAGATGCAAGAGCTTGGCGATGCTTGAAGAACACATTAAGAAGAATGGTCATAATCATTGCGAGATCCACCGCCTCCGAGAAATATGCAGAGAATTTGCCGTTTCAAAAACTATGAAGAGAATAAGCGCTCCAGACCTGCTCCACCGATTCCCAAAGCCAAGAACTGAAAAAAGTAGGAAAAAAATGCTTCAAGGCTAAATCTTTTGCAGTGAAAGAGCTAAAGATTGGCAAACCAAACCTGGTCGAAGATGAATGAGCGTTCCAGAGGGGACACTCACAGCGGCAGATTCATCATCGTCCAACTTAAACCTTGCTGCCGAAGCCAAGAGCGGAGGAAATTTAAGATTTGAACTTTGTATTCAAAAGAAAAATGTATCGCAAAAGGCCGGAAGCGAGCAGACTAAAATTTGAAAATTTGCGTCCCGCAAGGGGGAAGGGAACGCCGCGGGGAACGCCGCGTGCGTCTGCACAGCGGCGTTCCAGGCACAAAAACCAAGGGCATCCCATTTTAATAAAGAAGATTATTTTATTTATTTATTATTTTAACTTAAAAATCCCCCTGAAACCCCTTTTGTTTTTGGGTGCATATTCATACGGGGTTGAGTCCGGGCATCGAGAGCTATTGAATGGGCATATTTGCAAGTTATTCCTCAATCTAGACAGTAAATACTGATCCTCATATGTGGGGTATGCATGTACAAGTTTTGATATATAGTATAATGAGGTTTGTAAAATACTATAAGATTTGGGGTAATATACTAAATAGTGTTGATTTTATACATGTACTACACGATTTTAGGGGCTCTCACTGCCTAGAGTCACCCCCATGTGAATATGCACCCAAACCAAAGGGGGTTTCAAGTGTTAGATGTAATGATTTATGTTGTTAAATAAACTTTTGCCCCTTCGGGGCATTGTAAAAAGTATACAAACAAACAATTTATAACAATAAAACATGTACGCATTCCAAACTCCTTCAAGTGAATATCTAACACCCAAACCAAAAGGAAAGTCATATAATCATCATTTATTGTTATTGTTATATATTGTGATATGATTTGCGTTGTCTATGAAGAACAAAAAGTTTAGGGCAGAAAATCCTAAAAACAATGCAAATGAAACTGAGTACACAAATTATCATAAGGGATTTTGATGGGATGCAATGGGAAAAAGGAAAAAAAATACAAGACAAAGAAACTGCTTGTTATTATGCTAGATATTTATAATAGGATAACACACTCCAAAAATTGCGAGCGCACATCTAAAGATAAAAAATATCTTAAGAAATGCATGTTAAAATTCAGTTACCTGGCAACCTATATCTTTAATATGCATAACCTATGTACACCACAATGATAGTGTTGATGTATAGCTACGAATCATAGTTCTCGCAGCTTTAAATTCCATGTAGCGGTCACGGTTGCGGCTTCCTCACACTAATTTCAAAAGAGCCTAGAAACCAATGCACTCAAAGTGTGTCATCAATATGTGACCAGTATGTTTTGTTTTGCTATTTGTGCAAAGCCAATTGCTGGTCCACCATTTGAATTACTACTTAGTAATTTGCAAGACATATAAACTTGTAAATAAGATCAGGCTGGCCCATTTCAATTGCCAAGCTACATAACTCTTTAAAGGTGCTTATCTCCCCACTATTTGGAGTTTGACCAAGGGCTCCATCTTCAAACGCCTCGGTATCTTCCATGAGCTAAAAACAAGAAGTACAACAATGTGAAAAATTGTTGATGCTTTCACTAGCATTGCTAACCAAATAAAAATAGTTCATTGAAAGGATTTAGAAATGTGTTGTAAAACATGATTTGACTGTCATGCCTAAGAATGAGAATGAGAATGAGAATGAGAATGAGAATGAGAATGAGAATGAGAATGAGAATGAGAATGAGAATGAGAATGAGAATGAGAATGAGAATGAGAATGAGAAGAATGACAATGAGAATGAGAATGAGAATGAGAATGAGAATGAGAATGAGAATGATTTTTTATCGTCCACTGAGGCCAATCGGCCTATGGGACCCATAAGGAGCGCAGCAAACTTATTAACTTATTATTGTCCGGGTTAAAAAACCCCCGCCCCGAAGGGTTTTCGAGGGAAAAACTGTGGCAGTAATAAGAATGCTGTCAAACTGTACAAGCATACATCAATGTATATATACATGTCAAGTGTGTGCCCGAGGACATAGCTGATCTCGCATGTCCATAACCTCCTGAAGGTATGATCCCAGCACCCGTACGGATGATGTGCTCAATGTCACATGTAACGGCTGGCCAGGCCTGACCAACTCAGCATAGCGCGTCCGAATTTGATCATATGCTCGAAGAAGATACTGGCTGTCACAAACATTCAACTGTTAAGTAAAGAGATATATCAATAAGTTACCTTCTATGATACTCCAGAAATCAAACATCCATCAATTATTCTACATTCAAAAGATTTGAAGGGAAGAATAAAACATATATGTTGAAGAAGGAAGGAAGGAAAGAAGGAAGGAAGTATACTTTAACGTCCACGGAGGCCAACTGGCCTATGAGACGGTCACAATACAATATATCGGATAGTATCCAAACACAATAGAAAACCACAAAAGCCCTATACAATGTGGCTCTACCACTGGGACGAAAAAACCCCCCATGTGGGAGGAAAAACCCTTGTAGTAGGCGTTCAAATTCCCTATCTGGGCGCTCAAATTCCCTGTGCTGTGAGGGACTCTCTGACGGTGGAGACTTGCAGAATGTAGGATGCGAGACGTGCAACCATTGGCGAAGCCAGCAATTGATGAATTGCTATCTCAGAGCATCTAAGAGCGGCATGAGCTGCTCGGATGTGTGCATATGCCGGACACTCCTGTAGAGCATGGTGTTCATCTTCTACTATCTGCATGTGACAGCACTGGCATATTCTCAAATGTTGGGGGATTCCCTGCCCTCCATCCGTACCCCAGCGGTCTGTCTCAATTCTGAGATGGTGGGACCGTGTCCTCATTGCAGCTATGGCTCTCCGTTTCTTGGTAGAGATGTGTGCCTTCAAATATTGGTGAGGGCCATGTTGGAGCCACGGATTAACCTGCATGTGGTAGTGCTCTGTTTTGGGCTTCGCAAGAGTGAGCACATCCCACAGAGAGGCAGCAATGCGCTCATTCAAATGCAGCTCCTGTTCCTCGATATCCGGCATAGCCATAATCTGTTGATAGTCTATGGACCATCTTGCGAACCATCCCTTACAATGCTCCTGCCACACTCTCTTCAATCGTTGTGGCCCTTGTGCCAATTACGGAGCCCGGAGAGGGAGACGTTGTGCATCCATTTTGTCAATCTTATGGAAATACGGAAGGTGCCTGCTCATAGCAGATTTCTGCAGGGGCCAAAAGCCAGTCTCATACAGCAAAATCGGATAAGGCACCGTGTTCTTGACGCCTAGGCTGTATGTCAGGAAGGCCTTCTGTACCCTCTCTAGCTTATCCCAGGTGCTCTTGCTAATCGCTGGCCCCCAGACCTCTACCCCATACAGCAATGTTGGTTCAACGAGTGCTCGAGCAGTGTGCTTTATGTGTGCCAATCGCAGATCTATTACAGAATAGCTATTCTCGCATTGCATATGTGGGCTTTCCATCCCACGCTGACCCTTCTTTCTACACAGTCATCCCACAGCATGTTAGCATAAAAATCGATTCCTAGATACTTAAAGGTCCTTACAACTTCCATCATTTGTCCTCTGTAGAGCAAGGCATACCTTCTCGTCTGAATCAGATTTAGAATCAGCCTAGTCCAAGCAATAATTGTAGCTCCAAACATGCTGAGCAAGTGCCAACTATCGCTAGAAGGAAAAGAAAATGAGTGCTCCATGAATGAAAGGATGTGCGCCTTCCAATAACATAACCATGTAATGTTATAAACCAATACCAACCAGCTTTTCCATGCCATCACAAGGTAAGGATTGGAACTTTCATTTCCTTTGTGGGAAAAGGTAGGCAATGCAGGCTCCAGCCATGCCTACTTCATGTACCACAACATCCACTAGCAACAAAAAGATTTGCACGCTTGCTGCTTTGACTAACAGATTAAACAAGCAACCCTTAACATCCTCTTGCAGTTATAGCCGTGAAAGAGCAGTTGTTTATAAGGGAATCTACCTTCTCTTAAGCTCCAAAAATAGGGCGTTGAAGGATTAAGCCTATTCAAGATGATGGAAGCCGATTGAAGAAGAAACTACCTCGGCCACACCATCCATGTTGTATCGTTAGACTCTCAAGTACAGATACTATAAGAACCCTGAAACATTAGGGTTGACCCTTGCATACAGAAGATTGGATATGGCATTGGTCAGATTCTATCTGTAAAGAAGAACTACTACTTCTGGACGGGCCGCTTCTTCGTTGGTAGCAACTAGAAAACCCTAAGCTCAAGGTCCTCGATCCTTGCATGTAAAGAAAACAATAGTTTCTTACAAATATAGAAGTAGAGAATCCTAAGATATTAAAATGTTGCATGTTTAAGGGTGTAACCATTGAAAAATATGATGAAAATTTATTAGAGCATATGCCCACTTTAGATATACGCATTAGTATATTTCATGAAATACGATGAACAATCATATGAAAACCATAGGGAAAAGGTACAAAAATACAAGGGAAACCCCTCGTTATTATGCTAGATATTAAAGGAGGCATGACATAAAAATTGTTTCTTCTTCTTTGCATGTGCATGTTCAAGAATGCATCTGCTTTTGAAAGCTTCTACCCAGAGGTCGATGCCATGCTTGTGATATAAATTATTGCATATTTAGCATTTGCGATGATTGAATTGAAAAACTTCACAAATGATACGGATGATCAAAACATAATAATTAATTATTTATAAATAGTGTTTCATAGAAATGGAGCATATCATATCTCATATTATGCCTCATTTAGCATGTTCCAAATGATTGATGTTAGTGTTCATTTCTTTTGCCCTACTTAGCAGGTTCCTTCTAGGCTTGTGTGAAGAAATATGCGTGCATTGTGCTTTTTGTTTTGCTAAGGTGAATGATGTTTAATTTTAACATTATGGACCTTTCAACTAGCAGATAACGAAGTGGGCCTATGGCAAGCCCTTTAAGTTGCCAATGACAAATTCATAAGTTTAAGCCTCATCCACCCATCCTTTAGAAAGACAAGGTGCCCTTTCTTGTGATAGATGATAAGGATGTTGCCCTTTCTTGTGATAGGTGACGGATTTGTTATTTTAAGCTCGTCAAGAGAAAGAGAAAGATAAATGTAAAAGGTAAAAATTAACACTTTTGCTTCACTGCAATTGAAATGCAACGTCTTTGAGATCCTATAATGTTTCAAGAAGTTCTTATTTTGGTGAACTGATTACCCAATTCAAACATTATGATAGAGCGTTCAACTTATGAATAACATAAATCAAGAGATAAATTTGTGCTAGAGATTTAATTCAGGAATAAATAAGATCAAATCATATATTTGGCGACATAATAAAATAAAGAAGGCACGACATAAAAATTGTATCTTCTTCTCTGCATGTGGATGCTCAAGTATTTCTTTGCAAGTATACCTTTAAGAATTTCTCTGCTTTTGAAAGTTTCTAGTCGAGGTTGATGCCATCCTTATCATATAAATTATTGTATATTTAGCATTTTCAATAGTTGGATTGAATAGCTGACTTTACAAATGACATGGATGATGCAAAACATAACATTTAAAGTGTCTGTTAATAGTTTTTTATAAAGATGGAGCACATATCATCTTATGCCTTAATATTTAGTATGTTGCAAGTGATTGACGTTTGTGTTAATTTCATCCCTATCTTCTCATATCACCATAGCATATTGGGAGCATATTGAATTAATGTATGTCAATGGTCCTATAAGAGAAAGTTTTAGTCAAATAATAAGTTATTCCTGCGAAAAACTAATAGCAAATAGATAGTAAAATGGAATCTTAAAGCATAGAATAAACAAGAAGAATTACGACTTCCAAATGTCCTTGATATTATGGCAAATATAATGATTGATTCATAATAAGAGAAGGGATGTTTTAATATGTAGCACAATAACAGGGGGTTTTAGGGCGATTTAATAGAACATAAACCATACCCTTAAAATAATTGAATAGGTTATTATTAAAAAAAAAAAGGGCCATGGATTCACTTAAATAAATAAGCATGTTAGTTTGATAGTTGCATTGATTAGAGCATTCTTATTATGATATTGAATAATTTTGGTAGAGGTTCAAGTCTCTATATTTCATATTTTAAAACCTTAGGCGAACCTGTATTTCATATTTTAAAATCATGGCGCCCCCAATCATAAATGACCATAATCTAAACGAGGGGCACCCAGAGGCTACTATATATGATCTGGAGCATAGGATGGATGGATTCGACGATCGAGGTAGTTCAGGGTGCACCTCATTTAGAATATGTAGCATAATAACTAGGGGTTCTAGGGGAATTTGCTAGAATATAGACTATACCCCTAAATTAATTGAATGGTTTATTATTATATATATTAAAAAAAAAAAAATACTAGCAAAAAGGTGCAACAATAGGCTTGGGCAGTTTTAGGATTAGAGATTAGGTTAGATTGTTGAGGAAATGTTAGTTTTAGGATAAGTGTTAGTTTTTCATTTGATTAGGCTAGATTGTTGAGGAAAACTTTATTAGACAAACTATTAGTAAAAGAAATATATCAAACATGTTTACTGGCAGGTGCTTTTGCAAAAAGGCACACCAGAAGACTGTGGCCATGGCCAAGTTGGTGATTACTTGAAGTTCTTATCTATAAGAGAAATTTTAGCTATAACCATCTAAATAAAGAAAAACCAAGAGATTTAAATATGTGACAAAGTTAGAATCACCCCAGTTTTTCAATGTTTTGCAGCGTTGAGATTGCTATTTTCTTTTTTTTTGGACAGTCTATCTTATTTCAGGCTAGATCTTGGTCACCCATATAGGGTATAGTACTTTGAAAAAGGGTTCCACATTTTGCTTCCTTTTTTCGTCTGTTACATGGGCGAAGGGGCTGTGGTGTGATAGATTAGGTTTGAAGACCTTCCATCGTATCTCAGGTACGTTTTCCTCTTTTTGAAGGTGACTTTTGGCTTTATGGCCAATTGTTTGCGATTATATGGGTTTGATTTTGCTTGGCAATAACAATCAATCATTGTAGCTGCCTGCAACAGTTGCAATATCCATACTTGTATGTACTTACACAAAAGACAATTTAATAAGGCTTATTCTTGTAACTTCATATAGTTCCCAACAATTTTTGTCTCCAAACATAATTGTTCCTCTGATGTTATGTTTTCCTTGCCATAGAAACAACTGCCCCCTTGTATATTTCGCACAACACTGATAACTTTGTAATAGTTTTTGCCAGTAAAACTAAATGTTCCCAAATCTGCTCCTACACAAGTGATATTGCTAATTATTAACATATACATAGACCCATTCCACACAAATAGGCTTACCTTAAAATTTTTCCATCCAAACTTGCAACAAATATAATTTTGCCATCTACTTCGGTAGGCTCAACAGAAGCCATAAAGGTCCTGCAAAATAATCTAGCTTTAAATCAACAATCTATCTGGATTCTGACTGTGAAATCACAAACATTTGAATATTTTCATAACAATAGGATGGGAACATAAATATCACTTAATACCGCATGCAAAGCTTTTACAAATCCGAATAAGGGAAGTTACCTCTGAGTGACTCTGCTTTGCCATTTGTTCTGCCTAAGGTACCAGGTGATGATTTGACATTCGTTTCACTCATTGCATTGCATTATGTTTTTTTTTAGCACACCAGCCCTACCGGGCCTACAGCCTTTCTTGCAATTCTAGCCTATCCACGTGTAATTTTCATGTCATCAAAATCTGATGTGCCTTATTTTGCACCATCAGATCTTGGCTTTTGCAAATCTAAGGCCAGGGAAATTAGAAAATCTGCCAAAAATGGGCACGGAGATGGAAAGGGTCACGGAGTAACTTCCTTTTCTTTTTTTCAAGCCTCCTTTGAAGCTCTGCCGAAGAGCTTTCGGCGTTCAGCGTTCAGCGTTCCTTTATTTGAAGCCTCCGATTCTGAGCTTGCAATGCTTGAGGAGTTTAACAAGAAAAAAAAAACACCTTTGTCTTCTTTACATGCCTTGGCACCCCTCCTCATCGGATTTGCACTTTCCAGGGTGCATACTGCCCCGGAAACAGCTTCAAAATTTCTTCATTTCGTCCTGTTACTTCATAGCCCATCTCTGAAATTTCTTCATTTCTTGCATGGTTTTTACTGCTTATGGCTTTCCATTGGAAGAGAAATATAATTCCGAAGTTGAGAGAATGGGTTCTTTTGGCACAGTGTTCCATGAACTCCATATGGCTAGATTAGCTACTCTCTTATTCTCCAGTGAAATCCACAGCCACCTGCAGGTCGTAACCTGTTCTATCTCATGTTGCATCTAATTGCAGTTTATGAACATTTATGAGCAGTTTCAGGTAATGGGCACTAGAAGGTGCAGAGTAATTCATTCTTCTATTCCTTTCCTCAAAATGAAACAGATTGTATCCTAGATGCAATTTTCTGCTATATAAGTTGTCAACAAGTGTCTAGTTAGTTATGCCGGTTCAAACATCTGCCAATGGACTTTTGTGGCATGCGTTGTTGTAGCGATAATACTCATTTTTTGTTTTGCAGATTGAAGCTGATAGTCCTTTAGTCTTGCCTCCTTCCATGGCGACAATGCATCAAGAGAGCATATCTATGTTTCTGGATGCAGGCTGGCCTAACAAGGTAATTCTTGCAAAGCAATGCTGTCTTTCCAGCGAAGTTCCTCGGCCTATTTTTAATTCTTTTCAGTCCATTAGATTCCACAGAATGTCCCAAGAACTCCAGATTTCAAACATACCGAGCACCATTGAGGCCTTGGATTCTTTTGCTGTTTCCCCATTCTATATGCTTTTGTCACTTCTGGTTGTTAGAACACATTAGCATACGTGACATACACAGAAGGGCCAAAGTCTTGATAATCATTTAGATTTCTTAAAGTCCCAAAGGACAACATAGAAATAGCCTGTACAAAATGCCAAAGAACCAAATAGGCCAACACGGGTTTTTACATTTTTTGGATTTATATTTCTGCTAGTAGCTATATACGTTACAGAAAGATTGCCGCTGCTCTCCTGTCGACATTGATTATTCATAGGCTTGTGGTCCATGTTCTAGACCTTCTGTCACATATTGTATACAGGTAGAGTTTGAGAATTATTATCACCTTCAGTTGAGAGCATGAAAATAACCTGGTCAGTTACATAACATGCTAAGAACAGTCTCCTAGAGGATGCGCTTTCCAATCCATGGTATGTAGCCCAATCCAGACCATTGTTTGCATTAAGCAATCTTGGAGGACAAGGGAGGACATGAGCAAGTATTGAAGGATCTTGGCAGAAGCTATGCAAAAAGCCTAGCTGCTTCATATGATTTGTGCAATCCCTGAAGCAAGCCTGGAACAAGGCATGTCATCCACAGCTTGGGCTTCAAAGGAGGCAACTTAGAAATGTTGTGATGGCTTAGCATGTCCCTGAATTCATCCAATTTGAAGATACTCCTTCCAGTAAGTGTAGCTCCTTTGGTACCTGCAATACTCTTCTTCCAAATTGTTACTTAATCTTTGTTCTTCCAGACTGTAAACTGTGTGCACGTGAGTGTTCATAACTCTTCCTTACAGAAAGGTCTTATTACGAAAGAATGAAATATGCTGACTTATGGCATGCTTGCTTAAATGCAAAGCTAGCAAAAACGTTCCATTAAGTATGATTTCTTTTATATGCTGTAGACTATCATCTCATCTTAGAAATATCTATTCATAGGGGGGTGGTTCCATTTATAAAATTTAATCAGGCTTTCCATGGCCAACTTTAAGGTGTGATCAAGAACCGGCAAGCTCTATCCAGATGTCAACTGCTGCTAGACTTTGAAAAAATAGCAGTTTATTGAAGATGTAACCTGATTGTTTATTTGCTAGAGTCATACGTAATATCCAAAATGCCATTTTGAGCCTTGTGCATGTGAGAAGAAGTTGCAATCGCACTTCATCCTCCAAGTTGCCAGCTGCTGCCTTATATCTCAGTCTCCATCCTTCACCCTTGAAGATAATTTTGCACAGAAAAATTATTCTGTGTACATGTGTCTTTCATCTTGCAAGACCTTTTGCTTTCCAGATGCTTAATCCATTTAGTTGATGTCAGACATCAAGTTTCAGAGAAGTTAACTGCTGAGTTATTAATCTGTTGAGTTTTAGTATCTTTTTTAAGCTCAAATCCCTTATCAAACACCTGAAATATGCCAAGAGTGTCATCAACGATTTCTAACAGACCTGAATGTACATAACATATGAAATATTCACAGATCTAATGGCTAGTTCTTTTGTGTTATGATGCTAAGAGGAAACGATCTGTCAGATGCTATGGAGTCAATCGACTTGTGTTGATGCTGTATTTAATGGTGTCTCTATCTTTACTAGAGTAGATCGAATAGCCCCATCATAGCCAGTAGATGCAGAACAGAAGAAAACTGAGCTATGCTGTGGTAGAGCCAAATTAGGTTTCCTAGCAATGATTGAAATGCCACCGTGCGATCTAATACCTAGTCTGCAGAGCAACTTTGCAAATATGGTAGCCACTTCTCAAATCTTTGTGGTTGTCTGTTTTGGTTCTAAGAACTTTGCTGGTCGAAACTATCTGATAGCAAAGTTGTGGTATAAAAGCATTTTTTTCTTATATGTCTAGTGGCAGAGCTATAGGCGATCTTAGTCTTAGTTTCTAGTTTCATGCTGAGGTGTTGAACTGCATTTAACAGGTTAGTTATGCTTGTAGGCCGTAACAAACTTTCAAGAATCTGATGTGCTTTTGCAAGAGGTCACAAAAGATGATGGCTTAGATATCTTATACCGTTTTTGCAACTAAGTTGCAGTTCCTATGCTAAAACGACCTTGTATAGTGCTTGTGATGGAGTACTAACCCAAAATGAAAGACTGTGTCTTATTATTCTAAGGAGATCAGGATTCTTTCTGTCATGAATTCGTGGTTGCTTTGATTCAAAGAAAAGCATAATCACTTGTTTAGAGCTAGTTCAACCTTAGCGCCAAATGGAAACTTGAGGTATTAGAGTAGACCCATATGCTCTAAGTAGGTGTTTCCTACTTATTTGACAGAATTTCCATGATTCTTAACTGATTTCCATAAGAGAACATATGCATTGCATGCAGATGTCGAATATATCTGCTGCAAGATCATGGAGAATTCAAGCGCCGATATGACTAATTTGATTCCGATAGAAGCTCACAAATGTAATGTCTTTTCATTGTCAGAGTTGTGATTTTCAAGTTCCGCTTAAATGCAGCATGTTGTACCATCTTGCTTTTGCTCCAGATCTGTTATATAGCTAGAGTAGTTCTTTCCATTGGGTTTATTTAGATGAGAATTGCTCCCAATCATCAACTCTATAATGGATAATGGACAGGCCTTTCTAGTTCATTTTTGTCCAAGATATCAGAGGCAGAAGTATCTAAGCATACAGGTCAGTTTGTTATGATATTCTTGTGGTTTCATTGTGCCAGGCAATGCCATCTAAACTATTCAAGACATGGTAGCAATATGCAGCAAATATCCTGTGGAGCAACTTCTTTATTCCCTACCGTTGCAAAGCCTTGTGAATATGTGAGTTTCAACCTTAAGAGTATATCTGTTGTAGATAGAATTAACAGATAGGCAATGATCACATCTTTCTTGCAGGAAGTGCACTAGCAAATATGTATGGCAACCACTCAGATTTAAAGAAAATAGAGGTATCTCAGAAAGAGAAAGATCTCTTTGAGTTAGAGTTGTTGCTTCCATTAACTCATGAGAGTCTTCTGCTGCAGCATTATCTGTGCATTCTATTCCATCTACACCTCTTGTCTTACAACCAGATGTTTCTATCATAGTCATCCAGATATTCTGATTCACAACGGCCCACTCTCAACAATTCAGATATGTTAACTTCGAATCCCGATCAACCCTTTGAAGCTCTTGCTGCAATAATTGGTCTCATAGGCTCAAGCTGTCCCTCATAGACGTTAGTATAAGCTTTTTTTCTTGGCTTTGTTACTCCACAATTAACACTACCTGAATCTCCTACCTTCGGTCAATCAAGCTGAGTTACTTGATCATAAAAAAACATTACCAGATGCCTTAAGAATGGCTGATCTTCCTCCTTTGCAAGACTTATAACAGGGGTCTTGGCACATGCAGTTCCTTCAACTTACCGTCAGGTTGCGAAAGATCCTCATTGGGTAAATGTCATGGAAGAAGAGATAATATTTGCATAAGCACGGTACATGATACTAGTCCCAAACCTCCTCACAAGAATATTGTTGGAGCAAAATGTATGTGATAAAAAAGTTCCATTCTAATGGCACCTTCGACTGGCCTGGATTCAATCTGCAAGGTCATGGCTGGCGTTACGACCGACCTTTCACATTATGGCACAATAGCCATTTCACATTTTTTATGAACTGAATGAATTATGTTGTCCATAGGGGCATACAGAAAAATTGTAAAGAATGAATATGAAGTGACAATAATTTTTTTTACAGAACACTAGGCATTGTTGCAATTTTGGCAACTTTTGCCTAACATTGTACAGTTTCCTTCATGATATGGCAGGGATCTTCATCCTAGCATTGGAGATGAAATTTTATGTAGTTGCAAAACTTTGCAGAGTAAGGAGTGGAGTGATTCAATAAGCATGCAAGACATGAGACACTGCTATGTATTATTTGGCGGTTGCACTTCGAAGGGCTTTTAGATTTCAAACCCAGCATCATTGTACTTCTACTTCTCAATATTTTCCCATCATGACTGTCATCTAGCATCTAGCAGTATTCTCTACCCATAATCTGTCTTTTGAATTAAACACTAAAACAATGACTACCAACACTGAAACTTTTATAGTGCATGTGCCGTTAATAAAAACAAATGCATGAAACTTCTTTGTTTGGAAGACCTAAAGAATACAGAATCAAATTTTGAGTCCCACAGGACTAGAAGGTGCCAATAATGAACTTTAGCATATTATTCTAGAGCATGCAAAAAAGCAGGTTCCATTTCTTGCACTATGAGATCCAATTGCAATACGGAAAATGCAATCTGATTAGATAGAATGCAACATGTTCATGATTAGGACGACGTAAGAGCTTGCTTGCTTATTCCTACAATCACATCTTTAATTCATTTTCCTTCTGCCTCAACCATTTTGCTCGAACTATCAGATTTTTTGCAACAGGCATAGGCTTTGAATTATAAAGAAAAGCTTTTTTCTCTCTCTCCTTCTCCCTTTTTTTTTTTCATTCTCATCACCAAAGACTAGTACAAGCATATCAATGAAGATTGTGAGAGATGCTCCTATATGCTGGGTTTCCTTTTATGACCAAAACATTGCTTTGAGATTAGGTTATGTTAAAAAACTCCAACTTGCAAGTTAATAACCATTGCTCCATATGGCGCAAAGACAATGACAAAACCTACATAGGCCAGATGACAAATGCGGGAATGAACTCGATTGGAAAAATGACAAAGGACATTGCCAAGTACAAACCATTCCATGATCATTTCGAAATCCAAACACTTCATACAACCAACAATAAGAAAAAAGCTAATCAATTAAAAAGAAATCCAACAAGAACAAGCCATCATGACAGGCTACAACAATCCAGCAGTCAACACGTCCAAAATAAGAAAGTAGAACCTTTTAAATGGCTTTGACTTTGACTTTTGATACAAGGGAAAAAGATTAGCCAGCAATCGCAGTCTAGTGATATCAAACCTAAATAAAAACTTAAAAAAGTCTTACCTTGCTAAAGCCTTCTGGTGTGCCTTTTGCTAGTTTTTTTTTTTTAAGGACAAAACACAAGTTTATCAATCACAGATAAATATTATAAGATGTATAAATCTCATCTAGCTATGCAAGCACAAGACAACACTCCCGAAACACGAGCCTGAAGCATTTATTTACTCACTCCATCATGGGAGAGTAATGATAAGAATTAATTTGAAGATATTGAATCCAAATACGATCTCTCACTTCTTCCCTGAGGGAGGAAGAGTCATAAGCCATCAGTACCTTAGCTTGGGCTACAACAATGACTCTATGAATGCCTTGGAAAATGTGCAGCCTACGATGCTCCCAAATTGACCACGGTAACCAACCAGACCCGCGATGAAATGCCTTCCGTTTATCTGGGGCCCATGCACCTGGATAGGATGCTAGAAGAACATATTGGCAATCCAATGTACTATTAAATAGTGATTGAAGCCAAGACCATGCTGGTTGAATTTCTGGACAAGAAAAAGGGCAATTGTAACGTTCCTAACCGACATGCCCTTGACCAACTGGGCAAAACCGTCTAAGACGTTTATGAGTAGTCGCTTCTACCCATTTATGCCGGTGTCTCGGGAACGCCCCACAGGCACATTCAAGGTTCGAATACTCGAGCGGTCTACCACGGGCCCGTTACAGTCTCTCCTACTAGAACTATGCTCGTCCTCGAGCATCCAAGGTTATACCAAGTCTATGTCATACCATGTCACAATGATTACCAAGTCTTTGCAAATTACCCATGCATATAGGCACCCATGGAAACTCGAACTCGAGACCTGCTCTGATACCAACTCTGATACCCCCGGAATATAATAAGACTCCATTAACAATCCAAACATATCCCGAACCTAAATAAGACATGTCTTATTTTTATAGTGGAAAAGTGAAATTTTTTTAAGACTATAGGTGGCCAAACATTATTTGATAAAATATGTGACTTTTAGAAATAAGACTATCGTGGAAAAAGGGCCTTATATCCCTGCTACAGTATTGTTTCTTTATCTACAGTTGTGTTTGACGTACTACTTTGGTGGATCAGATAAATTGCCTTTAGCATTACATTTGTCTAAGCAAGCAGCCTATGGATATGATGATGAGCTGCATCAGCCAGAGGACCTGCTAGGCGTCAGAGCACTCTACAATCTCTAATTGATCCTAAAAGTAGCCTATGGTCTGATGCCTATACAACTCATGGCATAGAAAGCTGGATATGGCAAAGTAGTGCAACGATGGTACACGTCGACTTCCTCATATTCGAAGAAGCAAACACCAATATTGAAAAGGCCAGACAAATTTTAAAACATTCCCTTGTTCAATTCTGCATTAGCGCATCTAATTGCTCTACCGCACATCACATGGCCATATATAGCAGTTGAAAATCAGATCTGCAGCCCATGACAACTTGGAAGATTAGTGAAATGGCTACTGACAAACTGAAATCAATCCTTGGACTAACAGAAATGTACGCAGATTCCAGAGCTAGATTCTGGATGAGCCAAACATATGTTTGTATTAGGGCAATACAAAATCAACATCCTACTCTGATTCCACAAAGTGGAATTGATCTGTATGCTGAGAGAAGTGAACAAGATCTTGGAGAGACAAATTAACGAGCTAGGATTTTGGATAAGCCTTGCAAAAGCCTGTTTTAGGGCAATAGAAAATTAATATTCCACCTCAAAACAAAAAAGGAGAGAAGAACTGGACAACAGAAAGTGCATCCATCGAGTCTTCTCTTCTAGAAGCTTATTTTCTTGATTGAAGAGCCGGAGAAGAAAACTTGATGTGAGGCGCTTGTATTAATCAACATGCAACCTAGAAATGGATCGAAAAAGAAGAACGATGTCGGAAAGTCGAATGCCATGGATACATCTCTCTTCCCCAGTTGAAAGGCGAAAAACAAATCTTGATAGAAGCCTAAAGCAAAGGGGCTCAAGAATCGCACGCATCTCAAGATTTAAAAAATATTTCGATAATAAAAACGAAGAGGGGATAAAGAATGGATTTCTAAGAATAAACAAATACCAATAGAAAAGCATGCACACAAGAGTACTCACAACCACACATTCTCCCTCAACAACCAAATCATAGGAAAACCATATTTAAAAACGTATAAAAATATGAAGGAAACACCCTGTTATTATGCTAGATATTCACACACATAATAACCAACTACCATAAATGAACCCACAAACGAGGATCGCTATGTACGACCCAGATCAAGGAATAAAGGGCAAATATACCCATGCAACAGCTCTTGCTGCCCTACGTAACCCCTCGTATGAATATGCACCCAAACCAAAGGGGGTTTCAAGGGGTTTGTAATTTAAATATGTTGGATGCAATGGTTTGTGTTAATTAATGTTAATGGTAGTTATGTGTTGGTTGTTATATTAAAAAAAAAAATTGGGCCCTAATAAAGGAAACCTCCTAGGAATTGAACCCACATGCACATCCATTTATCACATTATTGTATCGAAGTAGTAGAATATGAAGGGTCTTTGTTAGATAATTGTATGCATTCCCAACATAACAAATCAAAAGAATGGGAATTGAATACCTATAAATAAATAGAATTAGCTCATGTAAGCAAATACATCATACAATGATAATTAGATCTCAAAAAAAAAAAAAAAAAAAAAAAAAAAAAAAAACCCAGTGGATTTTCACATTGCAACTGCATAAGCAGAAAAGTAAGCAGGTTGCTAATACAACACTTGTTTTGCAACAATAGCATTCGTAAGGACTTTGTAGGTCTTCCCTTTGAGAAGTTGCCCTTTATTCATCTTAATTCAATTTCCATATAAATGGAATTCGTATCACTTGAAAAGTAAGTTGAATCGAGTCCTGTGCACAATGCAGGCCTGGCATATATGCCATGCTGCTGAAAGAGTTGGAAGTAGGAGAAGATGCAACAACACCATCACTGCATGCCTAGCTCTAGAAACTTGTTGGAGAGGTTTCGCCAGATTTTTACACTTTGGAGAATGAATATGTCTGTATTCGCCATTGTGGATTTAATCCTGAATTTGCAGATTAATCCCCTCCTCTAACTTCTCCTGTTGTTGAATTATTAATTGGCAAGCCAGCAGCCTTATTTTTATCGTTACCTCTTGTTCTGCAAGCAAGAATGATGTTTTACTTGAAAAGAAAAGCTTGAAAGCTTTGGTCACGAATTTAAAGCAGGGAGTTTTAGGATCTAAAAAGGGATAAACCTCTAGCATATTTTAGTTATTCTACTAAATCGATTATCATTTGGATGGATCATGCTGCATAATAAAATTTGTTTTACAGACATAATATTATTTAATGGATAGGTTGTCTGCTAGAGCTGGTTTTGGGATGGACCCAACCTGACATTACCAGCAAAAATTACCAGCCGTTATGGTCATGTTGTAATGTCTAATTCGTTGATGATACATTTAGGAGGCATGTTAAATTGCACAACAGAAAGGTTTTATATTATATACAAAGCAAGATGTCAAATGGATATACCTTCCTTGTGCTTTAACGTATGTAGTTTTGTGATGCCATTCAGTTACAAATCAATCCTTTACACCCCAGAGTCATCGACATACTAGAGAAAATGCCTGGTCTATTACTAACTTTCAAATGCATAGTTTGGTTTGCCACTAATATAGATGTGCTAAAACTTGATATTCAATGTGACTGTGCATGTGGTCTTCATTTATCTGCATGTCCTTGCTCGAACTATGCACATATCACATCTTGACATCTCAGAATGTTATGTTTGCAATCCCTTAATGCGCCCATTCCTGCTGCTTGGCCAACAACTATGTGGGTAATGCAACTTCTGATTTATACGTGATATTTCAATCTAGAAGATGAGAAATTTGAGTTTTCCATTGCTAAATTACAATTGACTTTGCAATGGGAACCATATGACTAACATGGTTTCACACTGATTATGATTATAGCTTGGTGTTTTTGCCTTATACGGGTCATTTCTAATGATTTCAATATTGCAGTTATTGATATTTGCAGGCCATTCTTTAGGAGGTGGTTTTACATCATGATCAGGGTGAGAAGGCAGTTGCAGTGCATCATTCCTTATAGAACTGTTAGCAAAGCTGGAGTCCTCTGCTTCATCGCTTCATCATACTTTGTAACATCAGGTGAAAAAATCCATCTTCAAATTTATTAGTTTCATTCAAAGGTCTGTGGACCTCGATATGAGTTTGAATCTATACAATTATGACATGTTTTAGCATGCAACATAGTTGATGCCCACAGTTCCATTTTATAAGTGTGTTAGATGTTAATAATGCATAAAGTGCAATGGAGGTGGTCTGTATGTTGTTTTTGAATTATGTATTCAGATATCTAGATTTTAGATGCTATCTGAGTTTGTGGAAGCATTGTCCTAAGTATAGAATAGACATGTGCTTCACGTATGTGCAATTTACGGCAATCTATTTACAAGATATGCTTCATTGCAATTCAGTATTTAATGCCAAGATGTTTTATTCTAGGTACGAAAGAATGTTTTAGATTTTTGTTGCCTCACCAGCTATTTAAAAGCAATAGTCATGACTAGGACTCAATCCTTAATTTGAAATCTGTCGGATGACAAAGTTGCTGCAATAAGTACTGTTTGCTGCATGATACTTTGTTTCTTTCAAGAAAGGATGCCAAAGCAGGCTTATAATGGTTGCCTGTTTGAGTTCAAATGTGCAAGGATCTTAAGGTGCAGAGCAATTGGTGATTATTTCAGTTTGTAGTGCAGTTATATACAAAAGGATTGCCCGAAGATATTTTGAAAAGCTATATACTTTGTAAGACCAAGCTATTTATATGCAAGTCTTCTTGGATAAGTGCAGCAGTGCTGCAACTAGCATAGATATGCTTTAGCTAATAATGTTCTTTTCTGTGGATGTCTATTCTTGAACTTTTTGACTTCATCATTTAGTGCACATCTTTTTAATGGCTTCTATACTATTTATTTATAGGTATCATGATGCTGATATAATAATAATATGAAGCCACTTGTCAATATGGATGCAGAAGTTGCACAAATGGCATCTTGAATTTCCATGAGTGCTATGTATGCATGGAATAATTGGTATCTTTGTGCTGGAAAATGTACAAAGATGTGCAATGCATTAAATAGAATGCCAATTTGAAGTGCTTTAAAAGCATGTGGTAGCATTAGAACAATAACGGATAGATGATTGAGCATGATCAAATGATAAAATGTTTAAGGGCAGATAATATTTGGATGTTTCTGGCTAAACATTCACCATGCTACATAGTTGGTACCGTGCATACATTATTTGCCCAAAATTGCTAACTAACTAACTTGACAGAAAAACTAATACATGTTCTATATGAGCTTCCACCCTAACCTGCAATTACCATTGTATATCATCTTGTTTATCGGGTCATTTATGTGACATGTCATCGTATGGCTTATTTTCACAGGCTATTTTATCTTCTTACATCCTTAATGGGCAAAGCTATTACGTTGGCAAATATTTTTTTACAAAATTTTGGTTGAGGGGAAAAAGGTTAAATAAAAAAAATGTTTTTTTTTTAGCAGGGTTGCCTAACCCGAGGTGCACACTTTGCTGCAATTCTAGCTATGCCACGTGTCCTTCCACGTCACCTAAAATCATTTTGAGCAGTTGGATTCTCTAATTTCGAATCCTAGAACCAGGGAAATTATAAAACCCAAGAAATTTTCTGCCGGAGTTTGGCTCTTCGGGCTCCTCCTTCCGACCGTTTTATACCTGGGCTTGGCATTGTGGTTGCTACGCATAATCCAGAGGTATGTTCCGTTCAGATGGTTTTAAAGGAGGTGTGTCAGAGCCCCAATTTTGGCGAGTCCTTCCTCTCCACCTCCGTGATAAGAAAAGCCGTCCAACAACCTTCTCAACAGAGTGCTGCCAAGTTCTGGCATCAGGGCAAGGCAATTGTGGAAGAGAGCATTGCGAAAAAGGAAGTTCTCACTCTAGGCACTTCCGATGCAATCCCTCCTCTACAGTTTGAAGTACATTTTTTAGAGACCCGTTTCTAATCCTTTTTGCATTTGACTTCTATATTATCAATGAATCTGCTAGTTATTTGTATTGCACACTTGTGTGATGCAAAAGGGATCTTACATTAGGCACCATCTTCTCACTGTCTTCTTTTCATATAAAAAAAATGGTCTTACCACAAGTTTCCAGATCTCGAGGGTTTTAAGCTTAAATATGGAAAAAGAGTCAAAGAGTGCAGTAGTAGTCAAAATTTTCACATTTGTATTATTTTTACAGAAGGCCAATCCTACATAAGCAGAAGCATTGGACAAGTTCCTGATAAGGCTTATTACATGTGCAAAAGGTGATCAAGACTTTTAAGTTCATACTTGGCGACCCTTCTGGGAACAACTTTATCAAAAATCTGTATATTTGAACTGATCTACAATTGCTTTATGTGCTATATATGTATGCCAGCTATGGCAGCTTGGCAGATATAGAACATGCCTTTAGTGAATTGACTGTACCTAATGTATAATCCTGGAATGCTGTGATTACTACTTATGTCCAATATGGACATGATGTTGAAGCTTTGTACGCCATAATGTTAATGCAAACAGAATTTGTAGCACCAGACAATTTTAATTTTGCTAATGCACTTTCTACTTGAGCACATCTTGTAATTTTACATCAAGAAAAGTTTACTCATGCCCTAGTAACCGATAGGGCCGAAAATTGCTTTATGATATTATTTTGCGCGACATCCATGGCAAATGTGGAAGCTTCAATGATGCATATGTAGTTTTTATGCAAATGAATTACAGAAATGAGTTTCTTGGACATTTATGATCGCAGTATATGCACAGAATGATAGGGCTAGGGATGCCATAACATGCTTTGAATGCATGTGCTTGGTTGGTGTACACCCAAATTCTATAACAATTGCTAGCTCCCTTGATGCTACAAACACACTAGGAGTGAAAATGGGAATACGTACTCATGCCTTAACTATTGTTTTGGACTGTCATGATCAGTGCATATGCGCACAATGGCTATAGTGAGGAAGCTCTTGAGCTATTTAGAAAAATGCTTCAAAATGCCCTAACCAAACACAGTCACTTTCCTTAGCATTTTGGAAGCCTGCTGCAATTTAGCATCACTTGAAGTGGATACAATGATTCATGCATACATTTCTAGAGTTCACTTTGAGATTGATGAGAATTGAGTACTGCTCTTATTGATATCTACGGCTTATGGAAGCCTTAGGGATTGTTGTCGGCCTGTGTTTAACAGAATGTGTAAGTCGGATCTCGTCTCATTGACAACTATGATTGCATTCTTTATCTATATAAATTCGTGTTTTACATCTCGAATCTTCTCACTTCTTCTGCGTTTGCTATAGTTGGCTTCATTTTTCTAGCTTAAGGTTCATCCCATGCAAACAAAGCAGAATACTTATAATATGGTTGAACCCTCAAACCTGTCACATGTGAGTACCTTAAAAATAATGCAATCACGTGGATCTTAAATATCTTCTGATATAAGTAGTAACGACATTGGCTTGATGCATCATTACCATAGGAGGTCCATCTGTCTGCATTTTCCCAATTACTTCCTTCTTCTGCTAGGTGTTTTTGTAAAGAAACGACTCCTGGCAGATGGCATTTGTAGGTTGTAAGCATTTTAGTTATTTTTAAATAATATAAGGTTAGCTGAATTCTGGATACGAAGTTGTTGAGGTGCTTACGAATGCATTGATAATAAGTAGGCATAGGAGACAAGGGATTTCCTTTTTACCGCGAAGGAAAACTGTAAAGGGCTTTAGATGTTATTCAATTGGCATTTCATGTAGCATTTTGCGGGATAAAGGAGATTATTCTATCACGTAGTTATGAACCAAAAAGTGCAATGGCTTTAAGGTATGCCAATAGCAAGGATGTGGGAAGTGGGGATCACTTGGTTCTAAGAAAGTCTCAAGCATGCATCAGAGTTGTCAAAACTTACCAAGTGGTAGATCTGCAGATATGGCAGTAAAAGTTAACTATAGTGTTTCTCTACTTGGAAGTGCCTCAGACAGAGGAGAGAAATCTAATGATCAATCTGGGAATCAGCACCAGATGGAGTTGGGTTTTGATGCAGCTATAGTCGTCATTATGGCAGCAACACGGGGACTAGGAAAGTCAGAAGTTGACAACAACATAGAAAGGAATAAGTCCAGTAATAGTGAAAAGGCAAGGTAGTGGAATATCTCTATTCTTTCGAAGAATTGATCAACTTTGCTTCTTCACTGTTGATAGAGGAAGTTGCGAGAACAGGCAAAGTTGTGGCAAAGGCTGTAGCAATGGCAGCATCCCATTAACTGACTCAAGACTAACATCTAAAGACAAACCCAAGGCTGAGCGTTAAAAAAGAGCAAAAATTTTGTGACGATAATAATTGGCCATATTAAACCATCTCCAGATGGTTCCAGTTCTCTGCCTAGTTCAATGAAGTGGATAATGATCATAAAACACCTTCTGCTTTTATCAATGAGGTAAATTCAGATAGAAGCAGCTCTAAAAACAATATTTCTCACCAGTACCATCATCCCCATCATAAAATATCTCATATTAATGGGGTGATGATGATCTTAAATACTTCTCGGTGGGCCTTATTTTTTGGTTCTCGTATCATTTCCACCATAAACAATCTAACTAAAGTGTCTAGAAGGGAGATGTGTTAAAAGCAAAAGTTGCAAGGCAGATAACAACCGGTAAGCTGACTTGTATGAATTTTGGTTATGGCACACTTTTTAGAACTTAATATTTCTATACTTGTTACTTTATTTGCATAAGGTACTTAATAATACCTTATTTGATTATTGTATTGCCCATTTATTTCTGATCACATTTCAAACCTTTTTTTAAGTCTTGTAGATGTAAAATGTGAATATAACAACGAAGTAATTCTTTTATTAAGCTACAGAAGGATTAGCCATGTACTCATCCTACTGCATTATTTGCTTGTTAAAGACTCTTGAAATAACATTATATATGCTTTTCTAGCCTTTGAATTGTGCTAAGTATCTCATTGTCTTCCATCTAACATATCAGAAACATATATATCGTAGATATTGGCGTCTCTGTATGAATTATGCTAGTTAGTTTGTGCTTTATTTACTTGGATGGGTGTCTTACAAGTCCATAAAAATGCTTATGCCAGTGAAGAACATCATGGTTTTAGTCGGTAAACATTGTCTGGTTTATATTCATAAATGATGCATCTGCTTAGTTTGTGATTGCACTTGTCTGGTTATAGATGCAACACAACGCAGAAGCTGAGGAGACAAATCATTCCCTCATTAGCAGCAGGTAAACGTATGCAAGCCTGCTTGTCAAGCCAGAGGGCAATCCTGCAAGCCGGCTAAGCTTTCTGAAATTAGTAAATGCTCTGAGTATGTATCTTGGCATCATAGTTATAACATACAATAATTTTCGGATGGTGATTAGACAAATTGTAACCAAGCATGTGGAAAATTGCAGCCAACGCAAATATATGAATTGTAAAGTTTGCTCAGAATTACACCATCCAGCAGAGATGATGAGCACATCGCACATCACCACGGTATTTGATAGGCTTTCAAATGAAGATTTATCCCTTAAATTGGTTTATTTTTTGGTTCTGACTTGTTATACTTCATCATTCAAGAGCATGTTCATTCTCTGCAAAAGAGAGTTGCCTTTCATGTGAGGGAACACATACTTTGTCACATTTGGCTGGATTCTGGCATCGCTACTCAAACACCCAAGATAATCCTATGAAACGGCCATGACCTCCAACTGTTAATGGCATTTTTTGGGCTTAGAACCATGACTTCAAAATATTTAAGTGTTTTTTAAAGAATGCACAAGTTCTTCTTAAGTATTCCAACTGCAAAGGCACCCTATAAAACAATCCATGTTAAAAAACACCAAGAACTACTATCTGTCATGGTTGTCCCAGAATGGGGCCAATAACTCTATCATCCTTATTTGCAATTTACTTCCTCTTAATTCTATTTTTAGCCACAGCAGATACTTTTGAGATCCCGATGGGATTTACAATCATGAATTTATTTGACAAAATCGAATACCTTTATCTTGGTTGAACCTAATAGTAAAATCAATACAAGAGTATACGAGTAAGAGTAATGTTATTTACGAAACATAAAGGGGTGTTGTTTGTGCAATCATTACAAAGGATGCCTTCGTCTAAAAGACTAGGGGACAATTTCATTTTACAACAGCCCCTTCTAATGTGGCAAAAATCCACATCATACAATCCGAAAATCAAGGGCCCAGATGCATGCCACTTTAGAGAGGGGCTGCAAACTGAAAACTAGCCAAGACTAGCATGGCTGCATGTAAAGAGAATGAGAATGAAAGTAGCTTCATTGGGCTCTAAGCCTTCATTATGCATCTCTTGCAAACTTCTGATGGGGAAGTGATATTTGCGCAAACATATTCATTTCATTATGGGCGATGTAGACGCATTTTGTGGTTAATAGTAGAACGTATGTTACTTCTTCTGATAAAGTACTTATTTTTTGACATTTTATTGGTACATTTATTTTGAACTATCATGCATGCATAGTGCACAACATATTGTACCCAAGCAAATTAATAGATAAATTGTCAAACACTAATAACATTTATATTTATGTCATTGACATAAAAAAATGAGCATTCTTCAACTAATCAATAAACTTAAGCACTAACTCTTTGTGCAACTCGATCTCTTACAGAATTTTAAAATACATCTCTTAACAATTGAGCAAATTAAGGCACTGTGGATTCTTATAGAGTTATGCCCGACTGGTGATATATGAAATGATTCTAGCCTAAACCTCCTAAACTTTCTATCATCCCTTAGTGGCAAGATCCATAGCGCTTAGGTCTTTTGTTCCACCCATTCAACCTATTGAATATCCCTTATCCATTACTTTTTAGTATCATTATTTATAACATTTATCATGTCTTACTCACGCAATATAAAAAGCAACTCAGCTTGTAATTTTGGAATTTTAATCTCAGCCGAGCAAGCACATGTCTACGAAGCAATCATGATAGATAGTTAGATAGTATTTTAACGTCACGCCACTAGGCAGCATCCAACTGGACATGTGACCACACACCACACTATATTGCTCGGTTGGGCCCTGCCCCCAACCACCTTACATTGCGTCTGTTAGGATTTGACCCCCAACAGTATCGAGTGCGATTCTGGGCGGTCTCGAACTCGAGACCACATTGCTAAGGAACTAGTGTGTTACCACTAGTGAGAGAAGCGCACGGGTTCCATGTCATATCGGGCACGCTGGGATCCGGAAAGACCTACCTGACGAAACACATGATACATCACTTCATCAGCAACGAATAAGCGGTGCCGCCCACAGCGACCACCGAAATGGCTGTAATAAACCTATGGAGAGGAGCGACTTCCAGCCGAACAAAAACGCTGCTAATGTAATTGCTTTAAATCCTCTTGTAATTCCCATTTTTACGTACAAGGGGATTATGCACATTTCCCAAATGCCATCTGGACGCGAGACCCTTCTATCAAGCACCCATTCCGAGATGCCCAATGTAAGATTTATATATTAATACATATTCTCTTCACATGTCGCTAAAATTCACATTACTACAATTAAAATTCCAACCCAAATCCATCTATCTAGCCTTCTTAACAACCCCTGTAGTTATTTTGCTAGTTTTTTTTTTTAGCAGGGTTGCCTAACCCGAGGTGCAACGTTTGCTACAATTCTATAGTGTCCATGTGTTATGCCTAACCGGAGGTATTCTATAGTGTCCACGTGTTATTATGCCACGTAAGCCACATCTTATATTATAATGTTATTGTGTAAGTGTGCCGGACATGCCGCCATAGCTGGGCAGGAATAATGGACGTTTTGAGTGTTTCTGCAGGTAAGGATGTGCCGGAGTTGAATACACCCCCAGTCCGTTGAGCTTCAAAACTCTGGCTTCCGTTGATTTGGCCTGCTGATTTGAGTTATGTAGGATCACCGACCGAACAATGAGCTTTACGAACAAGCTTAGGGCACCTCTTCTATAGCCATTTTACGAATGCCGATAAATATACAAAGTCAAATTAGGGTCCGACACAATGACTCGATTGTTTATCTCGATGTTAATTTGGGATAACAGATTCTAGAACTTCGAGTTCTTGGGGCATGTCTGTGCATGATGATTTGCCATTACCGGCTAATATTGCGATTCCCGATATATTTGTTGCTATACTACCGATTTGGTGCGAAATGATGTCTCGCTTGAGATGATTTGAATGCAATGGAGACTCGATGTATAGTATGAGAACTCAGAATTTGATCACAATATTTTCATGGATTCAAGAGATCCCTACGATTTTGAGCATTTATATATTTGTTTTTGTTTGTTACTACCTTCCGAAGTGTTTGATGCGGCTTTATTCTTTATTCTAAAGGCATTTAACAATCGCAGTCCCTAGGAATAGCCCGACTTTTGACGCAAATAAAGGTTAGTTTTCTTCACTGCAGATTCTGTTTGTATATTGAGTGCTTGCGAAGAATTGTTTTGCTGCTATATGCATATCTATAGCATTGGTCGCACAAGGGTAGTTTCCTAGATCTCAAAATGCTCACCCTTTTTGGAATTGGGGCAGTTTTTTTAAGAGGTGCCGGTTGCACTATAAACGACTTGCTTGATAGGGACATCGATGGAAAGGTTAGATTATGTCCCCAACTTTGCTCATTTGTTCATCCATGAAATTGTCTCTCAAGTTTATGTTTTCCCATATGTTGGGTAGATGTTGGGTAGATTTATGTAATCCCGTCTTGCAAAGAGCAAAGGGATTTTAGATCCTTTAGGAAACGAGATTACGAGCATATTTGTTCTTTTTATAGTAATGGTAGTTTGTCGTGATGAACTTAATTTATCAGTGGAGGGGTAAGCGATAAGGGCTTATACTACAATTTTAACTTGCTATCTTTTTCGTGATATACAAAATGCACTGTTATCTCATGCTTGATCAACCATAAACCATTATATGGAAAAATCATGCCATTTTTCCGATACTTAGTTTCTAAATGATTACCTTCACTTTTTAACATTTTCCGTGATTTTTCTGTTTACATTTAGCAAAAGCATGCTAGGAGCTTCTTCTCTATTGTTAGTTGGAACATACCCACTAATGAAGAGATGGACATTTTGGGTAATGCATTCTGTCTCTTTTCCATAAAAGCATTTAGCATGACATTTATATGGTGAATAGATTGTTTATCATGGTAGCCTCAGGCATATCTGGGGCTAACATTCAACTGGGAAGCCCTATTGGGCTGGGCTGCAGTAAGAGGAAGCCTGGACCTATTGTGATTTTGGTTTGGCTCGCCAATATGGTAGCCCCCTCAAGACCTACACTAAGACAGTTGTTACACTTTGGTATAGGTATGAAATTTTTAATCTTGAACACGGAAACTTTTGTTTCTCTTTCAGCTGTTTTTGAATTTATGACCTGCTCAATGACAGGGTGCCTGAGCTGCTCCTTGGATCAAGGAATTATTCTACCACAATCGATATATGGTCGTTAGGCTGTATCATGCCAGAACTTCTAGCGAAAGATCCTCGAAATTTAGAAATAAAACAGATTGACAAGATGACAAGATGAGTCTCTTCAGATCTTCAGGACCTTGGGAACTCCCAATGAGAAGATATGGTCTGATTATGTTAATCTGCCTGCAGTTAAAAATGCAACTTCAAGAACCATTTGTAAGAGCTCAGCTTTGTTATTTCCTTTTTTTTTATCAATCTCAAGGACCACACAAGTCGGGTTTTTGGAGTAATAAACTCCTATCTTGGATTATTTATCCACATGGTTTTAGAATGGAGACCTTTACTCCAGGAATTAAGCGTGGGTGCAGCGGAAAAGAAGCTCTGCAGCACAATCGGTTCCAAAAGGTGCCTTTACCAAAAATGAAGGAACTTTATGCCTTCTCTGTTTGTAATGACCATGATCAGTAAGCCTTTCTATGTGCTTTGTGTGGCGCTTGAAAGGCTGACGAAAAGTCTGGATCCTTTAGAAGAACAGAGAAAGCGTGAACTCCATTAAGACTGTGATCTTGGAACAGGAGGTCTTTTTGATTGAGACATTATTTTCATTGGTCTAACACTCTGCTAAATCTGCTGACTTTGGAATGAGAAATTTCTATATGGAGCTTCCCATGTGGACACATGCTGGCCTTCACACAATTTTACGACTTAGACAAAGTTTCCTATTCATTGGGAAGCACAACTAAGATTTCTTAAGATGAACATGGCCATGTAAATTAAATTGCATTTACCAACATTTCTTTTTTTAAATGAAACAACTAGAACAAGTAATACAAAATATGGACTCTTAAGATGGACATGACCATCTAAATTAAATTGAATGTATATATGCAACATAACATTACAATGTAACCACACAAAATCAATGTAATAGGCTACTAACAATGTAATAACCTGCTTTTAGCGATGGTATGAACCAAATGTGCACAAACATTTGTATGTTAGAAAAGTTCTAACAAATGTTACATGTTGAAAATATAAAGAATATATGTTGAACCATTGAAATAAATGTGTAGAAACGTTTGTATGTAGGGCCAAAGTTCTAACCAAGAACATGTTGAACCATTGAGATAAATATGCAGAAAAGTTTGTATGTAGGGCTAAAGTTCTAACTGCCACGTTACCTTTTTGTGTGCCTCTAAAAACAACAATGATAAGGAAAAAACAGGCCAAGGAAAAACCACCATCCCAACTTTGCACTGAGCTTGGCTTTCTATAGTAATGTGAAAAATTAATACATTGGCAAGGGTTCAAATCCCATGGGCATAACAACTAAAAAAGTATGGCATAATAGCAACTAAAATTACTGTGAAGGCAACTACCAGAATAATTAACAACTTCCCAAAAAATTGTCTCATTGCCTCATCAAAAAAATTGTCTCATTGAAAAATGAAAAGCATCTAGCCTTAAAGGGTCGTCCAAGAAAAACTCTTAGAAGATAAGTAGGGATACCTTCCAAGTTAGGGGCATTACTGGCCTATCATTTACAGGTTCTTAGAGGATAAGTAGGGACACCTTCCAAGTTAGGGGCATTACTGGCCTATCATTTACAGGTTCCAACTTATACCCAACAACGCTGGGCACTGTTACTATTATACTTATACTGTATCAATAGATGCTTGCAGACGACTCTAGCTGCCACATGGAGCTGCCACATACTTTATTTTACTCTTCATTTATATTTTCTTTAAGGGAATACTCACTCTCTTTTATTTTACTCTTCATTTATATATTGTATAGGTGAACGCACTTATTTTTAAAGATAAGTAATAACAATAAAAGAAGAAAGATATGCTTTTTAGATTCAAGATATTAATGTAAACACTGTTATATTCTATCCAATTCATCTTACTGCACAAAGTAAGGTGCTATTTAGGTTCAAACTTTTTAAAATGTGTTAATGACTTCCGAGATAGGAATTTTAAGTCATGACCATGTCTTCTGGAGCAAAGAGCATATTGTATAAGACAATATCAACATTCTGGTTGCTATATTGTTGCTATAGCGATCGAAGGATCCAAATTCATGTCTCTTTGTCAACGGCCCAAATTTATGCCCTTTCTCCCTTCTAATCAAAACATCAACCTACGGCCATGAGTTGATGCGAGGAGAACACCATCTAACAACATGAGAAAATGCAAGAGAGAAGCGAAAAAAAAAAGGGGAACAAATTAAAGAAGTGGAAGGGCTTTTAGGAAGAAAACAAGGGAAATTCATCAAAGAAAGTCTAGACTCAATCCAAGGGCACCTCTGATGCACGTGCATTTGCGCTGACCTCCAATACTTCGACTAACAAACATAGAAGACATTAAGAAGTCTTGCCAATGCATCAAGCTGTTCTAGGCCCAAGGACACAAATGTGGAAGCTTCTAAGAGAGTGATGAATTGGAAAGCAAGCTAGACACTGAAAGGATAATGCATGAGTGGTGAGCCAAGACCTCAATATCACTATTGCCTTAACATTTACAGGTCCACAACTTATGACCAGCAACGCTGGGCACCGTTACTAGTAATTGCATATTTTCCAATCCAACATTCAAGAATATTCTAAAAATCCAGGTAATTCATTCCTTCCTCTCGTCGCCTTCTACACCCACCACACCCAGCTTCTATTCACTCTGGCATGCAGCTATAAATGCTTCTTTGTATTTCTTTAAATTCAGTGCACGAGGCTAAGTAATGCTTTGCAGAGTAAGCAGAGTAAGCAGCGGCTCATCAGATGCTCTACCCTTTCGCTGTTGCCAGTGCTCCGGGCACCCTCTGATAGTCTGAAACTGGCTAAAATGCGGTCTCTTCTGGTGCATTTGTCTGCCCTGCTGGTTTTGGAATTGAATTAGGTCTCAATGCTTGTAACAATTTAGGTTTTCTTTGCACAAGTAATCAATTTGACCTGCATCTACAAATACAAGTAGATGATAGATGATGTGGGCTTTTTTCCATCAACGTTTCATATGTGTGGAACATCCTTAGAGCAAGTATCTTAGGCAGCCTGAGCAAGAAATGCAAGTTAAACGTGGAGTAAATTGCTGGTACATGGAGTCCAAATGGCTGCCTGCATTCTGCTCATGGAAACATGATTCCAGCCCCCTTTGCAAGGGCGGCACAGATGCCCTGATGATTTTGATAGGGTCCTTTGCAGTCGGCCTGATGATTTCGATGGGGAAGGATATGCAAGATAAAGTGGTGGTCCTAATAGTCATTTCAGTTGCGAGATCCAGCATTTGTTTTAGAGCAAGAACCTCGTAGATTCTGCTTTGCGTTGCATGGTACTTCCATGGCAGGCGGTCATGTCGGCAGCATTCTTTGTACCCTTATCACGGTTGTGCATTTTTTTCTTGCTCCTACCGTCCTAACTTAGCCCTTCATCCTCCAGAACGTATTTTTCTTGATCCAGAATCACCCATTGCTGTTCGGGATCATCGTTCATTTTGCAGCCCAATCTAGGATAAGAAGAGATTGGACTTACACAAGTGCATCATGGCAGGATCTCGCTGGACAACGACTTTCTGGTTGCAATGCTTGCAGGAACAAGTGCAGTGGGACTGGAGTTTGCAATTATGAGAGTTCAGCAGATACCATTGCTACCATAATTCTGCTGGAAAGCATGCCAAGACAATCAGGAATTAGAATGTAATCTGATGTGGTTAGATGCTTGGTGTAGATACGCTATTTAGGGCTCAATCTGGTACAGAATCAGAGATAATATGTCAACTTGGTCTTTTCTTCCAGCTTGATAGAACTGTGATGGTTTTCGGGACGGCATAAAAACACTAACTGCCTTTCAGTTTTGATACAAAATTCGTGCAGGCTTAGGTAAGTCCTGTGGATTGTTATATTAACATCTCTAGATTTCTTTTGGTTTCAGGTCCTTTATTTCGTAATGCATATTGGTTAATATAGTAGGTTCTGCTGTTCTGCAGATCCTGACTTTGTGTTATATTGTTATGTTGCCAAATGACTGCTTGCTTGATTTTTGACACCATCTGCTATCAGGTTGTTTGTGTTTTTTTAATCTCATTCCAGTAAAACACATTTTGATTTTTTTGTGTAACACTATTTAAGTAGAGCTAGCGTGCATATTGGTATGATTTAGAGTGACTGTCTTACAGTCACAAGTCACAGGCTAACATTAAGTGATTCTGTGCCAGTGATATTCTGTGGGCAATGATAGAAGTTCAGGTAGATGATGTTATTGAAGCTGGCATGCAAAGTATGAAGGAAAAGACAGACAAATTATATGTGAGGTTTTTTATATGGATGAATTGCTTCTAAATTTCAATTTCTCTAGCTTTTCTAAGCCCATTTATGATGCTAATCATTTTCATGCCCAGTTGCTAGTTCTTATGACAGGGTGGAAGCATCTAAAATGGTGCTGTGTAACTATGCAAGGCGAGTTTCATGGTTATCTGCATGCTGAAGAATATGTTCGTGTATATTCATGCATTTCACAAGAAGACGGATAAACTTATCACAGGCTGAAGTATGTTAATGGAGCAGATATTATGCAAAGCATCGTTTACATGGCTTTTGATATTATTTTCTTGTACATCGAGACAACTATTTAACTATTTGTCAGACATCCATTTATGATATGTGCGTAGAGGAGTGGATTGCAATGCTATAATTCTACACGGCAAGCTACACTTTTGTGTTTTTCTCAATTATGCAGTTATGCAATATGAATAGGTGTGTTCAGGCACAGGTGATCTTCACGTCCTTTAAATATAATTGACTCCAAAAGCAAGCAGCCATTCTAAGTTCTTTTGACGTGCTAAGATGATGGTGCTAAGATTATTCCTTGAGGGTTTTGAGGTGGGCTGGACACATTGCAAGGTTAACCACAATATATTTATTAGCTTTAAACAGATAGGTTTTTTAATGTTTGCCCTTTAGATTTAGATATAGTTATATTGATGTGGCTCTATTCCTTATTGAGGACGTTACTTATATGCACTCATTTAATGGACTCTTAACTATTGTACCTTTTCCTGCTAGGAAAGCTTCAAAATGTCAAAGCTTTGTGTATGGAAGCACTATTCAAATAATCGGTGCATACTGGAAACTGATTGTAAACAAGATAGGTGGTCTTAAAGCTGACAAACTTTCAAAATAGTAATGCATGTTTTATATTCCCCATTTACTTTACTAGCATTAACTTGCTCTATGTTCTTTATACTTATAAATAAGATTCCAACTAACTTTCATATCAAACATATATGTTTTGAAGCTTAAAGGCCATAGTAGCCTTGCATCAAGTATCTTCTTTTATTTAAAATTGTTCACATAAATGAAATCATGTGTCAACTTATTTTGGCAAAACTTTTGTTAGCACACACTTTTTATTGTCCTTGGAGTTGCTCCACTTTTAACACCTTTACTTGGAACTTAAGTGCTCTAGTTTTAACACCAAATGAAATATTACAACATCAGCGTACCCAATTATGGAATTTCTCTAAAAAAAAAGATCTACTTTTTGCTCCTCATTGTCAATGTAGCTACTCCATCCCCGACACCTAACCTCCATCCTTGACACCTAACCTTGCATTTGTGCTAGTTTTTTTTTCTTTTTTCTTTAAATGATGGACATTAAGTTTACCCAATTCGTTTGGTATTGCGGGAGGGTATTCTCGCAATGGTGGAAACTATGATTCTGGTATTGTATTGTATTGAGAATGGTGCTTTTTTGTTGTGAGGGGCAAGTTTCTATTTCAGTGGTGTCTTTGTGTCATGTTTTTTTAAGTGAACTCAATGGTGTGAGGAAGGAAATTTGGAGGCTGTTTTGGGAAGCTCCAGTGTGGCCATATGCCAGTGGCTCGAATGGGGAAGGAGACGCTGTCAGAATCAAGCAAGAATGGAAGGAGGGCCACGATGGTCGCTGGCCCTTCCATGCCGCCGGTTTCTGCTGGCGTCCATTGCCAGAACCAACATGAACCAGCATGAACACAGAACCAGCATTTGCTGTTCTGTGTTTTTCTTTTTGCTTTGAATTTATCAACCCACCCTCCGCTGAGATTTCTTAGAAGATTTGGCGAACTGCGTTCTAATCGGCGAGTGGGTCCTAATCCGAGACTTGGGTTAAATTTGTAGGATCTGGGCTGCTAGAATTCTACAGAGATTTAGAGCAAAGGGTTATTTCTGCCTAGGAGATGCGAATTCGGTTTGTAGAAGAAGAAATCTGTCGCTGAATCTTAAAGAAAAACAAGCGAATTAGAAGAACGACCTAGGGCATCAAAACTAAGGACCCAAATCCGGCACACAAAGCTGGACAGATTAGATCGAATCTGCAAATAATCTGCGAGGCATTAAACGAAGAAATGGAGGGGGCAGCAACGCCAATGGTCATCTGTTTTAATTCTGCACCTTTGAAATTTGTATGGGTCGCGGCCTGCAAAAAACAGAGGGCCTTTCATCTGGCATAAAAGGAGGAATATTCCTCCCATCAACGGCCCCAATTGAAAAATGAAAACATCCCATAAACATGATAAAAAATATGCATTTTTTTTAATAGGGCAGAAAAAAGGAAGACGTGTTCGCCCTGCGCTATTCTTTAGCCTCAATAGCTACCGGCCGAATCTATCGATTTAGTCTCTGCACTTTCCCGTCTTTGAATCTGCGATTTTTTTACCATTTCGCTTCCTCTTAAATTTTTTTGCCCATTCAGAAGTATACAGGTCCGGAGGGGGCTCCCAAACCAGCTGAGTTCATGTCAGAGTTAGATATTCAGAAACCTAACGCATTTGATCCGTTCGCAGAGGCGAATGTTGAAGATTCAGATGCTAGTACGAAACATTATGTGCCTGTAAGAGTACAACATCACAATTTTCAAGAGTCTAACCACGGTTCAAGGATTTAGGAAGGACTTGGGAAGAATTTAGGAATTTTACTGCAACGATATAGTTATGCAAGATTCTGAACTGGGTCAGGTTATCCAGCTTCAAGGTGATCAGAGGAAGAACGTATCTCCATTTCTTGTGCAGGTTGGTGTTGTCAATAAAGACCCAGTAAAAATTCATGGTATGATCCGGCTTTTCTTTGTAGATTGAATTGCGATTGTTTTGATGGTGGAAGCGGATTTCCCGCATTTGCATTTAATGTTAACACTATAGTTGATGGAGGAAAAGATATTGCATTTGTGGCAAAATTTGTATTCTGGAGCTTCTGACTCCAAAACGAGTAGAGCCTTTTCATGGGGAAAGAACGAGGAAATAGATTTTATGGTTTCTATCAGTCCTTGAGGATTCAAAACATGGAAAGCTAATTGAACTGAGAAGCAAATTGGGGGCTTATCTAGCAATACATGCTGTTGGGAAAAAGACTTTTTGATTCGTCCTCTTCCATCCCAACTTTGGCCTGAACCTGCTAGCAAGTCTGAAAACCAGGCTTTAATAGAGATTTCTGCCATTTCCTAGGCCGTAATGATAACCACCCTCAAATTTCGCCTCTATTCTGTCATTTTTACCACGCAGATTTGTCCTCCGGAATTTGCGGAGCGGCGCCGCCTACATTTTCTACAGAGTTCTTCGCACAGAACTCTTCGTCGCAGAAATTCTTCATCGCAGAGAGCTTCCATGGTTATCTTCCCTCAGTTTCTGGTGCGGATCTTCTCCAACATCCTCGAAATAGAAGCTCCATGCCTTCAAAAGTGATGGAAATAGAAGCTCCATGCCTCCAAACGCGTCTATTTCAAGCTCATTCTCTGCCGTATCCAGAACCTGGGTGCCGTTGGAGCAAAGATGAGCGCGTTCGCAAAGGGTTGCCGGAGCTTCTTTTTATTTTTCCTTTGCCTCTTCAATCTCGAAGAAAAACAGAGGTCGACAAAAAAAAAAACAGAGCTCAATCTGAAGAAAAACAGAGGACGGAAAAAAATTACGGCGAAATTTGAGGGTGGTGATCATTACGTTTGTTAATTTTCGTGATTGAATTCCGGAGGAAAAATTTTCTACGGGGGCCGCCAAATTTCGGGCGCACTTTTCACTGGCGCGTCGAGGTCGGGGCGGCCCCGGCCGAAAAAATTTTTCCTACGGAATTCCTCCCGTCCGGAAATTATCTAATACTTAATAGAGATTTCTGCCATTTCTTAGATGCCAAATAAACATTTATCTTCTTATGTGCACCCAAAAACATCCTACGGCTTGGCCTAGTAGCATGTATTGCATTTTTTGGTGTATCGGTAGGTCGCATTTTGTATGGGAGAAAAAGAAAATTTTGAAATCTTTGTTAGTGTGTTATGGGACGTGTTATTTCTAATGATTTATATGTCGTTAATGGTGTTTTTAGATTTTTTTTTTTTTTCCAACCAAAAAACAAGATCTCCCATAATACACCAAAACAAAGACATGAAAGCCACATCTTTTAGATCTATATCCTTATTGGGTGAAGCTATTATCCTAGGAAAGACACTTCTAATATAGAATTTCTCTACAAGAGGAATTTAGGTTGCCACGTTAAACTCACAAAGGTACAAGATCTCACGAGTTTTTAACTTCAAGGATTGACTATACAAGCTTGTATTCGAGGCATGCCATTATGGGAAGACAACAAAAAGTACATGGTGTGGTGTATATAAAGTTCTGAAGCAACCTTAATGTGAAGGAGAAATAAAAATATAGTTATAGTGTTCCTCTTTTTTTTTCCCCACCAAAAACAACCAAGTTGACACCATGTGACTTGTAACATGCTCTATATCCAAGAAAAGAAGGGGCGAAATAATTAAAATTCAGATTATATATTTATATTGCGTTCTTGCCCCTAAATCTCATGCTTTATGACTTGTGGCACAAAACTGGAATAAGCCAATATTAAAAATGTTATTACTTATGGATCCATGTTTGATGTTCTATGGCCACTCAACTCCAAAAGACAAAAAATAGCATTTTTGACAACTAAATCTAAAAAGTAATTGTAGACTGGTCCTACTTAAATGCAAATCTACCTTTCTTTTGTAGGAATATCCATTCAATTCTTTGCCCACTTCAGCATGTAAAATACTTATATCTTAATGCTCCATTGCATCTACGAATGCATAATAAACCTATTCTATTTCACGTGCAAATGCCATTATCTCTACAAGAAATTTATCGCGGCGGCCAAGGCCGCCGCGAACATTTCTCTTTATGGACTCAATTACGGGCTCTTGGGAGTAGGAAAAAAGTTTCTAACATGGCCTCCTGTGGTGTCGGAATGGCAGACCCACTGCCATTCCCCTATACATAAGACTGGCATATGCCAACCTCAAAGTATCAAGTTCTAATTGCTTCTTTGCCACTCAAATTACCATCTGAGTTATTTAACATCTAAGACATGGACAAAAAAGATTGATACTAAACAGGTTCAGGTTCTTTAATGTTGGAAATTGGCATCCAGCATTCAGGTAATATCTAAGCTTAGAATTTAAAGGTTGAAGTTTTAAGCATTCAGGTAATATCTAAGCTTAGAATTTAAAGGTTGAAGTTTTAATGGTATGATATTTGATAAGGGATTTGATGACGTAGCAAGATAATGAAAAAAGAAAAAAAAGGGCAGAAAGAATAGTATGTACAGGGAGATTTAGAGACTTCGAAGATGGTTGGGTTTGATCAAGAATAAGGGGTGGATAATCCGGCTGTGAAGATCCGGCCGTGAAGATCACTGCTCGGTGTTTCGGCAAACTTATTGAATCCAAGGCAGTGGATTTCTGGGCAAACAGGCTTGATCTGTTCTGGATCGAGAGGATTGGCTTGCAGGCAAAGAGGGCATCTGATTTGATTTCAGTTTGGTGTGAAGAACCCACAGTGGTATCTGGCCGTGGTAGACTGCTATGATTGAATTCGGCAGAGGCCATTTAGTCTAGACTTTACTGTAGACCAGCAAGTCGGTGGAATTGGCTGCTGGTTCTAAAGCTTATATCCTACAGGGAATTGCAATAGCAGAGGTGGGACTTAGAATTTTGTCCAGCACGAAATTTGTGCTATTGATAAAGCGCGAAGGAGGTGACCTTGAGCTTCTCCCTGGTTCATCTCAGGAAGGGGCTTCCACAGATTCAGGCTTGGGTTGTAAAATTCTGCACTGGAAAGGGCATTTTTATCAGAATCATGCTCTCCTGCAGCTTAACATAGCCATCTAAAACCCTGCAAGCAAAAAGGGAACGCGGAATGATCATATCAGCGGCTCTGCGCCACGATTCGGAGCTAAAATAGAAGACATAGACTGAAGAAATCGTATGATATATATCTGGATTCCATCCTCCACATCATTGACTGACTCGCATTTGCAGAAAAGGGGCATAGTTTGTGGGAAATCGGGTATGAACGGCAGCCATGTCCAAGCTTCATTCTTTGGATCCAGCATGCATAGACGGATCTTGGGCAGCGTTCCGATTTTTTGTGCAGTGGGCTTAGATGCCTGTAGAATGCAGATCGCTTTGCTAATGAAGCCTTGCGTGCATCTTTAGCTGAAATACGAAGGATTGTTGGTCAATTCCTTCCATTTTTTGCATGCTCCGTACATTGCAGCATGGCTGTGATATGCAAAACAACTCCTCATCAAACCACTTCAGCACAAAGCTTCAGCACAAAGAATAACCTAAGGGTCCGGCTACGGCAGCGGATTGCCAAATGTGCTCCATCGCCACAACTCGGAAAATTCCCCGGAAAATACGCCAGAAAGATGTACCCAGGAAAAAGAATTATACGTGTCGCCAAGATCATAAAGCATAAAAGAATCGAATGTTTGGAAACTGAATTATATATCTGTAGATATTCTTTCCATTCATCTACGATATAATGAAATTCTTTGTTTCTTTCTTTCTCAACATTGGTTTGAAGTATTTCTTATTGTAGACTCCACCTTTGTCTCCCCTCCTCCTCCCCCCCCAGTTTGAGGAAAAGGAAGGGTTTTATATCAATCATATGAGATAAAACAGTAGACAAGATAGGAATATTGCCCAAATATAGCTCGGAACCATTAGGCCAGAGCAAAAAAAAAGAAAAAGAAAATTTTAATCAGCATATGATCATTTGAGAAGTATCTCAAAAAAATTAGTGGAAAGAGGGGGGAGGTGCTGGCAGATTAGCAAAAGAGTGTATGCCCTCCCTCAAATGTTGGTAATAAGGCATGCTGTACTAGTCAATGTCGAACCAATGTGGAGCTAGAAGCATGAGTTCTTCAAGTGGCACTTGTATTAAATCCAGAATTACTCTGGCGCAGGCTTCACACCAACCCTTGTGGAAATAATACATGGATCTGAGGCAGTTGAATTGGAGGTAATGTACCTGTGCAGTATGAAGGCATTATAATCCTTTCTCAACAAAAAGTTCATACGGAAGGATGCTATGGCTGCTTGCTAGGGAGTGATCAGCCGGGCTAGTATCAGGCAAAGGGATGCCTCTAAAGACCTGCACAATACTGTTTAAGAATGCTGCAATCCAAAAAATAAGTTTGACTAAATAAAGGATCATTGCAAATAAAGAAAGAAGAATTGAATTTCCCCAATCTAGCCAGTCTGTATCAAACTTCTCTTTCCTATGAAGACGGTGAGCAAGAGCACATCTGATAAGTTCAAATTAAAAATTTAATTTCATCCAGCCACCTTTGTCTTTCAAGTGGAAATGAACTTCTGGAACCAAACAATGATCCCAGGGAAAACATGTTAGTTCTTGAATAATAACCCAAAGAAGCAAGCTATACAAATTAAATTCAAACAAGAAGTCCCGCCCTTTTTCACATTAAAAAATAAACTTAAACAAGTAGGTCCGCTCTTTTCTAGTTTTCAGTAAAAGGAAGACAATGCATACCTAGCATTATAACATGGGTTTTTTTTTGTGATTTTATACGCTTTTTGGCATGGTTTTCATATGATTTCATGGGCGTATTGCACGAGGCATACTAATCAGTACATCTAGAGTGCACCAAGTTTTTGCATGCAATTTGTGCAATTTTTATTTCATTCTCCTCAATGGTTAAGATCAGAGGGCTTACAAAGAAAGCCCTCTTTTAATTCAAAAAGATCCAAGGGCTTATAATAAAAGCCCTTTTCTCATGAGATTCGAGACAACCGGAATTAGGGCACGGTTAGGGTTTGTGGCAGCTGCTTACTTGGAGTCATGCATAGCCGATGGAATAGGGCGATCTCAGGGCCGATTCTAATTGTGGTGATCTCAAGGCCGATTCTAACTGTGATGTTGCTAAATATTAGCAAAAAACACAAGATAGAGGTTCCAGAGGGTTTACAGCAAAAAAGTTCAGCAGATCTGGCTATGGCGACCCATTTGTGTGAGGCAGATTCTGAAAAAAAATAATGTGAATCCCTCAGGCTTTAATTCTTCCCTCTGTTCCACCCGGGTGGTCCTTCTGTAGGGTTTTTTGCAGTGTTTTTGAAGCAGTTCGATCCAAGGGGGTACGTCAGTTCCCCCTTTTTATTTTTCCATTCAGGTGTATTTCTGCAGGGATTTCTTCATGGGTCAGCACTGGGTAGATTTTTCTGCAGAAGTTTCTTCGAGGTCAGCTCAAATTGTTTCAGGGTGTAGCTGTAATTATTTGTAGTGGTCGTTTGCTTAACTGACAGCTCCATTTGCTCATCAAGTTGCAATCAGATTAAAGCTGCAAAAAGTTTTATTGTGACCATTTGCTTGGCAGCGGCGTTCGTTTCTCAGTTGCAGCAAGAAGGCATCTTCGTCCTTGGCAGTTGAAAGGGAGTCTTTGTTGCCTAAAACCTTGTTTTCAAGATTTTTGCTTTCGGTTCTCTCTTCCTTTTTTTTATTGCATCTTCGTCCTTACTTCCCAAAACCTTGTTTTCAAGATGTGCTTTCGGTTCCCTCCATTTTGATTGCATCTTCATCATTGACAATGAGATTTGAGTTTTGCTTCCCAACCCTTGTTCCTAGTTGGCTTTCTGGTTCTCTGTTTGGTTGCACCATGCCCAGCAGGTTGCAAACTCGTGTGCGGATTTGTTGGCTGCGTAATTAGAGGTCCGATGCCCTCAGTTTTTTTAAGGGCAGTGACAAAACTAGAAAGACATCAATGTCTCAAATGACATCGGCAAGAGGTATATCCGCAACCTCGTCAAATATGGGATCTCGGGATATGCACAACAAAGATGAAGGTTACTCTCCACGAAGATCACTTTCGCTTTGCAGTTGTTTGAGAACATGCAACAGGAGGGCATAATGCTAGACCAGATAACACCCTTAAAGCAGGGAGAGAACATCCATGAACTTATTATTGGAAGGAAGTTTCAGGTCAACATTGTCCTTCGGAATAAACTTTGATAGGTATTCCAAGTGTGCAAGCTTAGAGGATGCAGAGAGAGCTTTTTGACAAGTTTTTGGATAGAGATATAGTGTTATGGATTCATATGATTTCAGCACATACACACATGAGCACTTTATGTGCCTTCACAAATGGCAAATGCTGTTATTAATAGGCCGTTGGTAGTGGAGACAAATTTTTGGAACTGCCCATGTAATGGCAAATGTCGTTGTCATTAGTTTTACTAAACTGCTGTTCATACGAGTAGGTTGTTTAACGATAGGGCCCGAAGGGCCCAAATCTTTTTTTAATATAGCAATCAACACACAACTACCATAAACATTATTAACGCAAACCATTGCATTTAACACATTTAAATTAAAGTCCCCCTTAAACCCCCTTTGGTTTGGGTGCATATTCACACGGGGGTTCATGTGGGCAAATGAGAGCCCCAAAAATATATTTACAATACATATACAAAATTAACACCATTAAGTACATTCTGTCAAACCTTATAGTATTTTGCAAACCTTAATATACAGTATACATAAACTTGTACATGCATACCCCACAAACGAGGATCGCTATGTACGGTCCAGATCTTGGAATAAAGGGCAAATATGCCCATCTGACAGCTCTCGTTGCCCGGAGTAACCCCCCGTGTGAATATGCACCCAAACCAAAGGGCGTTTAAGGGGGATTTTAATTTAAATGTGTCAAATGCAATGGTTTGTGTCAATAATTTAAATAGTAGTTGTGCAATGCTTTGTGTTATAATAATGTTAATGGTAGTTGTGTGTTGAAAGCCCAAGAATCTTTAATTCATTTGCTAATATAATGAAGTAGATAATTTTATAGACTAAAATTGCGGTCTAAAAATATTACACTCTTAAGTAACTTTGCAAGAAGTCATTCTTTCTAGTAAATTTCTGAGCAAAGTAATCGAAAGTGCTTTTGGCTGTTTTTTTGCATTTTTAGCTACATCTTTTCCTCTATATTTATACGAACTCTCAATGGTTTAGCAGGCACAAAAAAATCTCTATTTCTGAATAAGCCTTTTCCCCCCAACAAAAACTTGTAAAAAGCATTTGCCAACGTAATCAAGTTGACCTTCTTTGCAAAAGCATCCATCACAACATTAGGTTTGATTCCTGTTTTGATTAGTTCCTTGATTAACGAGGATGCTTTAGTAATATGACCATGCTTCTGCAAGGTACTTAGAAATGCAATATGAAGGTAATCATTGCTAAATAACCACGTGAAGACATCTTCTAAAAGTTGAAATATGCATCCTAATATGCACCCTCTCATTTTAAAAGTTCCTAAAAAATCTATATATCGTAAGAGAGTGTTCAAACATGTTTGATGTCGGTTTAGCGTAACTTGTTTCATTTCAAAACATCAAAAACAAATTCTTGTTGCAATGGGTAATGCCAATGCTTGAGTGCCTCTTGAAGATCATTTGGTACCACGAACTTCATTAAGAATCCCAACTATTTTTATCACAATTGTTGATAAGTTAGAGCTATAAGGATCAATAGAAGTAGAAAGAAGGATTCTCCCTAGCGATTACTTGCAATAGCAGACGCTTAGAATATCTAGGAATATTCTAGCATAGACTCGAAATGTTCCCGGTCAAGAACAAGAGCGAGGGTTTGTCCTTTAGGACAATCCAAAAGACATCTCAAGTGGCAAGTAATGTAAAATACCTCAAGGTGGTAAGTGCTTATTATCCATCAAGAAACATCATTGTAATAGGCATGGCTAAACCTTTATGAGCACATCTATGACTTTTACCTCCATAATTACAACTTCCAATTATGGAATCACGAATCCTTTTAACGAAGTTAGATAGATTATCTAAATGCAATCTCCTAGGCTATGCTCCCTTACAACAAATCCATTATTGCCAACGTGTTTCCTAATATATTCAATTTTGATGTGTGTAAATTGCTTACAATATTATTGACAAGCACCTTGAGACGGATATACCCAAGTGGGTGAGATTTTCTTACTTTTGAGTATCTAGATAGTTGCAAATACAATCCAATGGGAACCACTAGAGCATAAAGCCAACAATAATGCAAAAATGACGACTTGGACCAAAGGACATCAAGGCTTTTCGATGCTTCCTTATAAACCCTCTCTTGCATCATGATCAAATCAAGCTCAAAATATTGCAAAGGGTTCCCACGATCAAATTCAAGGTGAGAATTTAATGCTAGTATAGTCGAGATTGTGGTTGGATTTAGTCTCTAAAATACTCTTGTTTCTATACAGGAATGGCAAATCCTCTTGTATTTTTCGACATTACAATAGGCTCCATTTCAGCAGGCCGAATTATAATAGAGCTTTTTGCAGATACTACACCAAAGACTGCAGAAAATTTTCGAGGTCTCTGCACCGGTGAGTATGGAACGGGAAAGTCTGGCCACCCTCTGCACTACAAAGGATCAATTTTCCATCGTATAATTCCAGAATTTATGTGCCAGGGAGGGGATTTTACAAGAGGGAATGGCACAGGTGGGGAGTCCATATATGGGGCAAAATTTGAGGATGAGAACTTTGTGATGACCCATGATGGCCCTGGTGTCTTATCCATGGCCAATTCTGGGGCTAACACAAATGGGTCTCAGTTCTTTATTTGCACTGCTCCTTGTGAATGGCTTGATGGGAAACATGTTGTGTTTGGGAAGGTTGTAGAAGGTATGGATGTTGTGTGGGCTATTGAGGCTGTGGGTAGTGATAATGGCCGACCTTCCAAGAAGGTTATCATTGATGATTGTGGTGAAATTTCTGAAACTGACTAGTTGTTCAATTATATATATAGTTCTTACTAGTTGGTCTCTTCAATAACGGTTTTTTAGGAATGCTTTCCTAAAATGCCTACGTATGCAAGCGCTTAATACATATTATGTGCGACAATGTTGCACATATGTTTATTAGTAATCTTTTATGTCGTTTTAGATAGTTCTATTCATGCACATTCTAGTTCATGAAAACTTGTTGCACCTCCTACATGTTGCCTGTAATACTGAATGATAAACATAAACATGACAGTGGACATGCGGAATTTTAGAATTCAAAATGGCATCTTTGACATGCATTATTTAGGAAAGAGGAAATTGCAAAGAGTGTTTTGAAAGAATAGAAATTTATATTTGCTTTCAGACAATCCCTCATTATTAGACCTTTAAATTTAAAGTAATGGGCAATTTTTAAGACTGCATATATTCAATGCATATGCTCGTCTCTATGATTGTAACCTTAGCAAAAGGTTTTCTATGCACTTAACATATACATATTGATCCATATGAATTTTGTCCAAATAAGATAGATAGATAGATAGATAGGTTTTTCATATCCACAAAAGATCAAATTGGCCATGGAACCCAAACAACAAAGGGGGCATGGTGGCCCAAAGAGTACAAAGAAAAGATAGTAGATACATACATTTTTAAGGTCATTGGAAGCTCAAGGAACTTATGGGACACATTACATTAAGATGAGACTTGGGCACACCACTATACATGTAGATACATACATTTTTAAGGTCATTGGAAGCTCAAGGAACTTATGGAACACATTACATTAAGATGGGACTTGGGCACACCACTATACATGGCTAAAGTGGGTTATTTCTCCACTAACTTTACAACAGTCATGGCCACTTTCACAACGAAGTATTGAACCCGTGACCTTGGGCATGGTAGTTTATGATCTTACTATAGGGCATAATAGTAATTGTGCTATTTAAATTATCTAGACATAGTCAATCCAAGGATTGGAAGGCCATTAATCTAGAATTATTGTTCTTGGGATATTCTATGTATCAAAGCAAACAACAAACATATGGCCGATAAGTGAAGTGGCTTTCCTATTGAGCGTTCCAAAAAACAAGTACAACAGAAGAGTAGTAACAATGAATGGCCAAAACATATCTACGCCAAACATATTTTAAAACCCCCGGAACTAGACAATCACCGAAGGTCTTATAATAGAAAAAGTAAAGCCACATAAACTCGAAAGTCCGAAATTTTATCAAATGAACTAAAAACCCCATCCTTTCGGGTTTTCGGGGAAAACCATGAAGACAAAAAATAGACTAAGAGCAATATGACCGATGAAGATAAACTTTGAACTACCAGCAATATGTTGAACGATCTCTATGCGCAGGCTCACGTGCCAAGCATCAACACTGGCAACTCCAAAAAATGAAAGGACTCCGAATATAACTGAAGAAGATAAGATCCGCAACAATCAGCAAAATAATGAACCAACTCCCAAAGCCAGCAGTCTCGACGCGTCAAACATCAACCTCTCCTGCTCCAAGTACTGCCAACTCCAATAAAAATGCCAAGAACTGAAAGGACCTATAAGCAGGTTATAAGCTCACAAGAAAGCTCACGTCAAATTATTATTGAAGAAAAAGAGATAAGCTTTACGCTAACGTGCACAAGACAAAAACGCGATCCAGACATAAATGTAAAGGAAAAATACAAAACGAAAAAGCAACATCCGCTCAACCTAAAAAAATTTATGTCAGCTAGAGCGGGAAAAAACATCCATCCAACAGGTCCATAATAATAAAGCGGGAAAGGGCCTCCGCTTAGCCAGGATAAAAACACTGCAAACTAGCACGGGAAAGATCATCCGCCCATGAAAAAAGGAAATTAGAGAGTGAAAGACAAAAATGCAAGTCAAGAAATCCAACAAGTGTAGAAACAAAAATGTGGAGATATAGAAAGGGTAAGGTAGGAGGGAATACTAGAAACAAAAAGAAGAAAGAAAGGAACGCTCAAAGAGAAGGCCGATAGGAAAGAACTGGAAGGCAATGACAATGTATGGAGAAAAAGGAAAATATCTGATAAAAATAGGCCAATGATATGCCGTCTTCCCAAGAATGATGGTTCTATGGTGGCATAGAAGCAGTGTATTCTTGGGAGAATCTATATATCAAAACAAACAACAAACATGTGGCCGAAAGAAGAGGAACACTCCACCTCATAAGCCCAAACTCTGAGAGACCAAGGGACGCTCTTCAAGGCTTGGAATAATGTAGCGAATGTGTGACGACTACGAATGCCATCACTCATGGGATCGTATATTGTCACCAGAAATCAAGGCTGCTGAAGCCGCAGTTGCACCTTCACGTCGTGGGCAATGAGTATCAAACCGACGAGGATCAAGTCCCAGCATGTTCAAACACTCATACCACCACTTTCTGGCTAAAGAATAAGAAAGAGGACGAAGAGAATCAAGAGAAGAACGAAAGAGAGGGCCACCGGATTGGGGATCAGAGTAAAGAAGAGTAAAGAAGGCGTTGAAGCAAATGGATTGGTGTGACGTTCCAGCATAATATACAGTCCAAATATGTATATTATACTGCCACACCACTCGTACATGTCACCTTGATGACATGTACTTAGGAACCATAAAGGGTTGCACCCTAGGGGGCAACCTCGTATGTTGCACATGTTTATAAACATATGCATCTAACCCCCTTGCCTCATGGCAAAACCCCATAGGTTCTTTTAACCCTAACCCTAAAAAGTCATGTAAAAGGAACAAAAGGGGAAACCCTAAACCTTTTCCATTTTCGCATTTTGGCTTCCTTAAGCTATTCTGGCCAAGCCAAGCTACTAGTTCGCATTGCCAGACGCCGCAAGCCGCCTTTGCACAATAGATCCTCCAGGTTCAGCTGCCTTCGACCCAAGCAAAGAGATTCGAGGTGCGAGAGCAAGCCAGGGATCAGGTAACTAATGATTCTGTTGTGCAATGCCGACTTTTAGTTCGACAATGAGCTGGGATAGCATATTAGATCAGCCTTATAGCAGCCTTATAGACCCTGAGATCACAAACCCTAACAAAGGAACTGTATGTTGAAGTAGTTAGATTAGATGTTATTCTATATTTCAGTTATTTGATAATGATGTTCTATTCTATGCGCACTCCTGTGTATTGGGAAGGGGGGTAGAGACCTTGAAAGTCTTAATAGAATAGTTGATGTACCTAGATAGCCTCATTAATTCTCCATTAATGTGGCCTGATAAGGGCCCGCCTGGTTGTGTGTGGACGGGCTAGACCGATGGAATAAGAAGGACATGTCCCATTGCAGATTGATCCCTCTGGTGCGTAAAGCCTACTAGGAATATTAGCGGGCTAGGCCTAATGGCTTGCCACTCGTGTGGGCAAGGCATGGGCTCGACACTTCTTGGGTGATGCGTCGCCTTCAATGGGGTTCAAGTCGTAGACGGGCAGTGGCCCTCTAGCTACTTGTGATGGGCATGCGTGCCTCTGGAGGAGGTGATCCCCCTTCTTGTCTCATCGGGACTGGGTAGATGAAACCCAGTAGTAGCCCTCTTGGCTATGCACCCGCAGGCTACAGTCCAGTCCCAAGACTCTTCAACCTATTCTGCAAAGTATACACAGGAGGGGCGGATGGGAAGGACTTCCCGACAGCCATGTTCCTATGCCAGCACAATCCACTCTCATAAATCCTATCTGCAATGGCTTCTGGAGACCCAAACTGTCAGTACATACCCTTGGAGTCTAAGCCTTGGGTAGGATCTCCCATTGATGATGATGATGTTGTTGTTGTGCTTATACATGTATGCTATGGTAAAACCACCTTTCGAGGTGGCTCTATTTGTATTTGATGTCATGTGCTTATGTTTATTTATGCTTCCGTAGCTAGGACGGTCCCGAGGGAAGACGGGACAAATGACTCGTCCATTCTTCCTCATCGATTCCTTGCTGAGGAATTGATGTTAAGTGGATGGCCTCTGTCAGCTTGGCTGCCGGGGGGATGAACTCCGCCTTCTGATATGATGGGAGCATCGTAGACGAAGTAGGAGATGTCACAGTGGTATCAGAGCCATGATCTTGGTAGAACAAGATCGGGCACTGACCAAATTCCCTGATAGGACTAACAGTCGACCTTCAGACTTGGGGGTAACAACCCAAGCATGAACCTCGAAATTTGGGAATTTTTTTTTCCAATCTTTAGAACAATAAATTAAGATTATGGTAATTAGGAAAGAAAAAGTAGAACCCTAAAAAATTCTGGCCATTAGGGAGTCACCCCTCACACAGTGCGCCCAGGGCCTTTTCAAAAATTTTGAAAGTGCCTCCCGCGCACTGTGTGAGTGTTTGACCAATTTTGACCTAGAAAGATGCATGATTAGAATGAGAATGAGAATGAGAATGATATTTTATCGATCACTCGATGCCAATCGCCTATGGGACCCACAAGGGCCTTGACAAACTTATTCTTGTCCCGGGTTAAAAAAACCACCCAGAAGGGTTTTCGAGGAAAAACCGGTGGCGATAATAAGAATCTTTGTCAAACCGCATAAGTATACATCAATGTATATATACATGTCAAGTGTGTGCCCGAGGACATAGCTGATCTCGCATGTCCATAACCTCCTGAAGGTATGCTCCCAGCACTCGTACGGATGTTGTGCTCAATGTCACATGTAATGGCTGGCCAGGCCTGACCAACTCAGCATAGCGCGTCCGAATTTGATCATATGCTGGGCAACTTTGAAGGGTATGAGATTCATCCTCAATGACTCCCATTTGGCATTGATTGACGAGCCTTTGTCTGGCGGGCTCACCAATCCATCTGCCTGCCTCAATTCAAGATGATGTGCCCCTCGCGCGAATGGAGGCAATGAGTCTGCGCCTTTTCATGGGCAAGTGGGTACGCAGGTAGCATTGCGGGCCTCGTTCCAATGTGGGATTTATGTGGCGCTGATAGTGTGTTGTCTTGACATGTTCAAGGGCATTGGCATCCCAAAGCTTGCTGAGGAAGCAAGCGCCAAGATATTGCCTCAAGCTATGGCGATCACCTCTGTTTGCATATGTATGCACCGCGTGCTCGCACATTCCATCTAGCCAACCATTGAGCTCTCTTTTCCCTCCAAAGAGGCCTTGAGGCGCTATGCCCCATTGCCATGATATAAGCTAGTTTAGGGGAGACGAGCATCGCCCATATTGACCACCTTCCTCGAAAATAGACAATGTGGCAATCAAGGGCCGCCCTCAAGAGGCAAGAATCAATCGTCTGCAAGTAGAAATTTGATATCGGACCGTGGACTTCACCCCTAGTGCTCGTTACTAAGAAGGCTTTCGGACCTGCTCCAAGTCATTCCAAGTAGCAAGTGATACTCATGGGCCCCATACTTCCACCCCGTATAAAAGGGACGGGCTCTACTAAGACCTTGAACAGGTGTGATCGATGGGGTGCCTTCCACCGGCCAGTCACTGTGTAGCCATATGGATGTGTCCCAGTGCATAGTAGAAGGAAACTCCACTCCCAAATACTTGTATGTGGATGCAACTTCCACATTCTGGCCTTGGTAACTGAAGGAGGGGACCCTCGGCTGACGTGAAGATGATATGAAAACCACCTTAGTCTTGGCCAGGTTGACGCGCATATCAGTCGCTTGGCAGAATGTGTCCAGGGCATCGAGATGTCGTTGCATGTCTGCTGGTGTGTAAGCTAGGAGGTCCACATCATCAGCATATATTAACTGTCTGATGATCTGATAGAGAAGGTGAGCTCCATCGCCCCCATTATCAGCAAGCCAGCTCTCCAATTGATCAATGTAAAGCCCAAACAATGTTGGGGAGAGAGGGCATCCCTGACGAACCCCGATACTACTATCAAATGGTTGGCTTGTCTGCTGCAACCGACCCGAGCATCTTTCATATAGCCTGTACACTGCATTCTGCAAATCTACAGGAACCCCACCGCTGCGCCTTGTCCATAGTTTTTCCCCGAGGTAACGTTGTCAAACGCCGCAAAAATCCACAAAAAGCAACAATATAGATCCCGACGGTTCCTGCTGTCTTCAATCGAGTTTCGCAACGTGAAGATGTGGTCAATGGTTGAGTCTTGGGGTCCGAATCACCGCCTGGTGAGGGCCCGCACCTCTCACGCCGCCTCACCCGGCCAACTGGCGCTTTCGAGAATCCCAAAGCGGTTTTTGCAAACACCGAACTGACCATGATTGTTCGGTAATTGGCTGGGCAGTGTGGGTCACCTGCCTTATAGATGGGAACAACTCTGCTATTGGTCCACTGCAGCGGGAAGCCTTCCTGTAATGCCTTGTTGAACAAGGCGGTCAACAGAGTAATCTGATAGCTCAAGGCAACTTAAAATTTAAATTTAAGCCAGGCATATATGTTCTAACACTAAGAAAATGTTTAGAAAATCAAAAGTAGAGCAAAAAATGAGTAACCCCTCACAGAGTGCGCCCAAGGCCTTTTCAAAAACCTTGAAAGTGCCTCTCACGCACTGTGTGAGTGGTAGCAGTACTTTTTGTTTTAAAGAACCTAATGTCTTAATCCAACAAACACTAATGTTTTAAATAATGGCATAACATGAAATTGCAGGTCGGAACCCTAAAACTCCCAGACCTATAAATCGACCCTTAGGGTTCTTCATTTTCACCGTACTCCTCCAGCTTGCTGCTCACTGATCAAGAAGGCAATTTCTAGGCGCTGGAAGACGATCGAGTTATTTCAAAATATAGCCCACACCAAACAGACTGCTCAAGTGGTTATGCCAGATGGATCTACAAACGTCCAAGTTCTCGCGGCAGAATAGAAGGTGAGGGAGGCTCGAGAGCGAGCCAGAAATGAAGAAACTTTAAACCCAAGCCCTGAAACCCAGGAGGACAAGGAACATCATCAGGATCAACAAGAGCAACAAAAAGACCCTGATCACCAAGAGAACCCAAAAAATCAGGACCAGGGGGGTGAGGAGGAGGAGAATGAAGAGGACCGTGGGGCAACAGAGGAGTTGACCCGTTGCCAAAGGAAAGTCGACAAGATGAAGAGGGCAGCCAAAAGGAGACCTCCAGAGAAGGCGGAGCACCTGAAGCAGAAGGAGGCCAAAGAGAAAGACCGGGCCGGATTTGCCGAAGAAACCTCGGAGGAAAACAAAGAGCACACCAATCAAAGGGGTTAAAATAACTGAGCGGGAGCCCGATAGGCCATCATTCTCTTCATCTAAAATGGAGTCGGACGAGGACACTTGGAGGATTCCCCGCCCAACCGAAGGATCGGGACCTTCCAATCCCGAGAGCCAAGAAGCTGCAGCACCACCTCCCTACCCGATATGGCCGAAACCAACAACATCCCAAGAAGGTCAAGCTGGCATGGGAGTCCTATGTACTCAAGCATGAGCAGGAGTACAAGAAGAAGATGAGGGAGTACAAGGAGTACATGAAGATGTACAAGGCATACTCTAAGTACTATGAAGCAAATAGGAGGAAGGCCAACAAAAGAGGACACTTTGAAGCCGCTCCCCAGAGAGACTCGTACCACCAAAAAAGCCCATGAAGCGAAAATTAGACCCATACTTCGCAAAAGCTACTCAAGAGATTCGGCATTTCCAGAGGAGCTATGGACTTCTTATACCAAGAGCCGCATTTGCAAGACTGACCCGTGAGATCTTGCAAGAGTTCGACAAGGAGAAGCGAGTAACAGATGACATGTTGCTTGCATTGCAGGAGGCAGCCAAGCAGAAGCTGGTGCAGCATTTTGAAGACTCCCTAGCATGTGCACTTCATGCGAAAAGAGTTACGTGCATGCCCAGGGAAATGAAGCTGACCAGATTCATAAAGAAAGAAGATTGTTGTACCTATAAAATTTTGTAAATATAAAAAGTGTGTTTAATTAAGTTGTAAAGTGTAATAATGTACTTAGGTGTGGTTATATTAATGACATGTGTAATTTGTATTAATTAATTTGGCCAAAAAGTGACTGAATAGACCCCTACCCCTCACAGAGTGCGTCAGGGCCTTTTTCAAAAATTTTGAAAGTGCCTCTCGCATACTCTGTGAGTGTTTGGCCTCTGGTCTATGCCTAGACATGTCCAAAACTAGAAACTAAGGGCATGGGTGAAAGCATGTTAGGGCCTACATAAAAAATTACCAAAAAGGTACTTTTCTGTGTACTTCTGTGCAAGTACATAATTATATTTTAAAGTACCTAGACTACAAGATTGACTAAAAGAAATTGTGTTATGTTCAAGAGTAGTAGTACATACATGTTGTAAGGTACTTTGTGATGTCAAGAAGATGTTAAGAACTCAAATATATCATCATCTTTGACTACCCAGAGTATTTTCCAGGTAGTTTCCAAAACATGTAGGCCCTAACATGCTCTTACCCGCATAGCCCGGCTTAACTCCGTGAGATAACTTAAATCCATGAGAAAGTACTTCAGATACTTATAACCCTATATTACCTATGGAATACCTAGTAGAAGCTTGAAGTGATAGACATCCCCAAACCCTAAAAATTTCTCAAATTAGGGTGCTGCCTATAAATATAACCACCACCGTCATTACATCCTACAATTTCACTCCTCTCCACGGTGATTTTCTTGCTCGCTGAGGCGCTTGCATATCTGATTGTTAACCCCATCTACATCAGCAGAATGGCCACTTCATCCGCCATTGCTCATGTGGCCGAGGTTGACGTCAATTCTGTCTTCACTATTTTTCAGAAGGAGATTGATGTGGATGATACCATAAACGCCACACCATTCTACCAAGACATCATAGCAGAGTTCCAAGCCAAGATAGACCCTTCACTGATAGAACTTCCCGCATGCATAGCGTACTTTGCACCTAGAACGACCCTTCGAGCAACATTGAATAATGTTTCAAACATCGACAAGAACTTAGAAAATAGAGTTGCTCGCATGCCCGACTACATGACTATATCCATTAACAGGAAGAGGTACTTCTCCTACACTGCCATTGTAGCCATCTTCTTGTCCCATAGAGCCCAAATCCAAATAGGTGAACCCGCCATTCAGCCAATGGCCATAGAACCCACTGCCTCAGTGGCAGAAGAGCAGCTGCTCTTGGAGTATGAAGGGTCAGAGCAGGAGAAAGAGGAGGAAGAAGGACAAGGTTACGACGTCGAAGACCTCATCCACGTCGACCCCATCCACGTCGACCCCATCCAAGAATGGCAGCAAGCAGAACAAGATCTTCAGGGCTTCGACGAAGACTTGAGGATAATAAGAACAGCTCCCCCACTTGGGTTAGATATCACCAGCCTAACCCCGGTCATCATTGAAAGCCAAGAGTACCTGATGCTGCACGACATAAAGAACCTCCCAGAGTGCAGAGACAGAGGCTATAGGCTGGACGAGCTCTTGCATCTCCTACACCAACAGCTAGACCTCGATAACTTCATCGACCCGGAGACGCAAGACTTCCCTATCAGCATCGGGGAAGCCCATACTTACACCGGGTAGTCATTATCCAACATCGAAGCTTACAGACAAGAGCTGCCCTCATAGGAGGAATCTGTCGCCATCCAAGAACGGATGGGCATTAGGGGTAGTAAGACAACAAGTGCAATCCTGCCCAGCTCCTCATCAGCAGCGCCACCCGGGATCAAAAGAGGCGGCATCAACTTGACCTCTTCCAGATCTATGTTTGCAGATTACAGGGACTTGACAGTGTGATGCTCCCCAGACCTATACGATGCTCCCATCGTATACATACGGGAATTCCCCTCCCCTACCGCGACAATACCACCATAGAAAGGCCCTCTGTCTGACTCGGACCACTTGTGATGACAAGTGTCCGGGTGAAGGACGCGGAGGTGTCATTCGTCCCACGCCTTCGATGGAAATCCTAATAGCGAAAGCGTACATACAAGGTTAGCACCTGGCAACAACACAAATAAATAATATGCAGAAGGATGGCCCATCATCATCAGTCCCATGACATCCAAAACATCAGTCATAAATAAGGAAATGCACCATAAACAAGGGTTCTACCCCGGCTCAGACTCATGGGCAGTGTGGGAAATTCAACTTATTTATTGTATTTCTTATGACACGCTTTTTGGGTTGCCCCTAGGGGGGCAAACCCTTGTTTATTGGGTTTGTGGCATATCTTAAGTATATGCTGGTGTGACGTCCCCTACTCCTTATACGATGCCCGCATCGTACTCGAAGGAGGAGCATTCCCCCTGGCAGCTGCCTGACAGGGGCCATCCACCTGACTCCACTCCCATGGGGGCAGAGCCAGCAAGGGAAGAGTGGATGTGTCATTCATCCGTCTTCCATCGGATCGACCTATCTGCGGAAGCGTAACAAACAAACGTGAGCACAACCAATAATATACAACACAATCACCATAACAATAGCAACATCACAGAGTCAGCAATACCTTCATAACAATAATACAAAGGAGGGTTCCTACCGGGGCTTCGACTCAAGGGGATGACCGACGGCTAGGCCTCGAGTTCATTGCATGGAATTCATGGCAATGGATTTGGCTGGCATAGAACATGGCTTAGGGTAGTCCACTCCATCCGCCCCTCCCCGTGCACACTTTGCGGTAATTTGAAAAGTGTTGGGACTTCTGCCGTAACTCACGGGTGAGTAGCCGAGGGGGCTACTACTGGCCGGGTTGCATCTCCCCAACCCCGACGGGCGGGAAGAGAGCTGCCTCTCCTCGAGAGGTATCCATGCTCATCGCGGTGACTGAGGGCCACGCCTCAGTGATTCGACTTGAACTCACCGGAAGGTCATATCCACCACCCCACGAGTGTCGAGCTCATACCTTGCCCACACGCAAAGGACAAGCTATTAAGCCTAGCCAAAGAAAGACCCCGATAGGCTTTACTACGGAGGGTCGGTCCAAAAACGATGAGACAAGTTCCTCCTTATCAACCGCCCTTACCCCTTCACCCACAGCCGGGTGGGCTCCGTGCACCGCGGGCGCATTTATGTGGGAACTAAGGTGCTATGCTAGGAGCATCTTCTACCACGACCTTTTAGGTCTCTACCCCCCCTTCCCACAACAAGGAGATCACGAGTAGAATACATACAATATCACGAAGCGTAGATAGAGAATCATATCAATCTACCTACTTAACATCCAATGTTAGGTTCATTCGTTAGAGTCTCGGATCTAGGGATCTACAAGGCTTCGAGAGATGATCTAACATACTAACTTCCGCATATTGCCATGCCTAAAGACGGTTTTGCACAAAGAACAACTAGATACCTGCTCCTTGGCTTGCTCCCCGATCCTTGGAAGGCGTCCATGCTCCCGATCTTGCGAAGACAATTTGCTACTCGGCAAACTTTGTTGTGCAAATCCGACTTTTGGAACTTCGGCAATGCGATTTCGAGCCTTACCTTGGCCGAATTGGCCCAGGAAAGCCCTAAATGCGAAAGAGGAAAGGAAGCTCTAGAAAACCCTAATTGGCAAAGTGAAAGGAGAGCTAGGGTCTAGGGTTTTAGCCCTTATATAGACCCTATCTAGGTTAGGGCATCCACATGGGCAAATGGCTTTAAGCCATTTGGAAATGGATGAACAAGGAACCTTTTGTTGTGTATGTTTAATTACATACCCAACATCCAAGGTTGCCCCCTAGGTGCAACCTTTAGCTCCTAGGTGCAACGTTGTCCTACTCTCAAGTACATGTCACTTGTGACATGTACGTGTGACGTGGCAGTATAATATACGTGTTAGGGCGATATTATTATTTGGAACGTCACATTCTCCCCACCTTGACTTGATGCTGTCCTCAGCATCACGCGTCTCCCCACCTTGGGTACCTGCATATCCTGCAATTACAACACTTACATATCCATATTATATTAATCTCCTCAAGTAATATTTATAGTTTACTGTAATTGTACTATGGTGAGAGGCTCTTCCGTCCTCTACTTCATTATCGACTATAACAAAATTAACGTCAATTATAGTTTTAAGGTTTTAACTAAAAAAAACTTCCCGTCGCCTTCTCACAACACATTATGGCAAAACTATGCGTTGTGAGTTCTTGTAGCGCTACCCTCCTGCCGCTCGGTCCTTCTAGTTACTGCGGGATGTGCGCTCACGTTAGTATATATTTAATTATTATTATAAGGGTTGGTTGTAAGGAACCACCCATTAATTACAATTATATGGATGCAAGGCATATCTCTTCGGCATAGGAAGATTATGTTTCTCCCATCCTGGCCGAAAAGATAGCGCCTATGTGCCTATATGCCGCTCATGCCTACACCTCTAGTTGCCCAGCGTGGAGGATATCCTTCCCGTATATGGGGCGTGAAGGATAAATTCCTCCTATCAAAGCATATATGGGGCTAAAGGTGCTTTTCCTATCAATGCATCTCTCAATGACCTCCTTTCTCTAGGGTCGTCTACTTCGTGGGGACGTAGTAGACTTCTAATCTACCTTCCACTCAAACAAAGCGGAAATGCGGTCATGCCTACATTGACATTACACCACGCCCTAGAGAGCACCGTAGTGGTCTCATCATCGGTAACAACGATGCAACCCATGCCTAGCATAGGCGCATCGTGGATTAGCCTTAGCTACACATGCTTAAATGCAAACCCAAATCGACATGCCTGGCCGATTTCTTGGTTCTTGATGTCGACTACTTCGGTGACGAGCTGACCCTTGCTTTGCTCCATAAAAGTCGGGTTTGTTTCTTAAGATCGACTCAAGTACCCACGTGGCGCCTTCCATCGGTAAGTGCTTCCACTTCACAAGGTATTGGAGGAATTTTGACCTTCTTGTCTTCTTATAAGATCTATTAAGAAGGACTTAGAACGATTTCAATATGCTCGTCCGTCATTTCTAAAACTCGTTTGTCTCCAATATTTCCTCGGGGTTTGGGGTGTGCCTCTTTAGCAAACTTACGTGGAAAACCTTATGTATCTTAAGATGTCTTTGGCAAGTCCAACTTGTAGGATTGGTTACCTACTCTCTTCTCTATTACGAAGGGTCCAGCCCATCTTGGAGCAAGCTTCTTGCAATTGCCGATCGCGAGGAGCTTGGCCTTTAACTTGACTTTGATCTTCAACCACACTTTGTCTCCCACTTCAAATTCTCTTACCGTCCTATGCTTGTCGGCGATGCTTTTCTTCTTTTGCTTCTTGCTGCAAGGAGATATCCTCTCACTTCCTCCACCAAGTCTTGCATTTCCGAAAGCATCTGGGCGGAGACTTCCACCTTGGACACGAGGGTTGTGCCAAGTATCCGGGGTAAGACACCGATGCGTGCCGTAATTAATCATAAAAGGACTCATCTGCGATGACTCACGCTGGTGTCTTTGTTGTAGGCAAACTCTACTAGGTAGATGAAATCATCCCACTTGGATTGCTTGTTCCATACATAGCTTCTTAACATATCTTCGATGATCCCTTGGTCCTCTCCGCCCCGACCATCCGCTTGGGGATGATATGCCGTGCTCATCGAAAAGCTTAGTCGGATGGTGGTGAATAGGTCCCGCCAAAAGGCACTCATAAACTTGGAGTCTCTATCCCAGATTATCTCCCTTGGCATGCCATGGAGCCTAAAAATCTCCTTAACAAATAGGTTGGCTGTGTCTAATGCCGTATCTGTTGTCCTGCACGGCACAAAGTGTGCCATCTTTGACAACTTATCTACTACCACCATCAAGGCATCTTTGCCCCTTGCTGTTCTTGGGAGTCCTGTAATAAAATCCATACTTATCACCTCCCACTTAGCATTTGGCACGCAATGGTTCCAAGGCACACAGGATCCTGAGCTGTTCCGCCTTTGTCTGCTGGCATATCTGGCACTCCCTAATATATCTTGCTATTTCCTTCTTCATGCCGGGCCAATAATAACTGCTTCTAATTTTGAAATATGTCTTCATGAACCCTGCATGCCCTGCTATGGGACTATTGTGTGTATCATTCAAAATAAGCTTTCTAACTTCATGAAGATTTTGGTACACACAATTTGTTTTTATAATATAGCAAGTTCCCTTCCTTCTTGTAGTGCCTGAACATCTCCCTTTCCTTGTCGGTCCTGGCCTCTTTGGAAAGGCTCGCCCAAACTTCCTTGAAGTCGAGGTCCGTCGGCAATGCTTCCTCAATCTTCTTGCCAAACTCACTTACAAGTGTTGATATGGCGTTACAATGAATTCTGGTTGCCAAGGGCTTCCTGGAAAGGGCGTCCGCAACCACATTGAGCTTCCCTGGCTTATAACTTATCTCAAAGTCATATTCTTCCAAGAATTCCATCCATCTCCTTTGCCTCAAATTAAGGAGCGGCTGCGTAAATATATATTGGAGGCTTTGATGATCCGTGTCTAACTGGAATTTTCTTCCCAATAAATAATGCCTCCAAATTCTTAAAGCCCTTACTATAGCCAGGAGCTCCTGATCATGCGTTGGGTAGCGCTGCTCGGCGTCGTTCAACTTCTTGGAATCATAGGCCACTACTCTTTCCTCCTGCATGAGGACTGCGCCTGTCGCTATCCTGCTAGCATCTGTTGCTACAAGCTTATCTTTGGTCGGATCTGGCAAGACCAATACTGGCGCCGTCGTCAAAGCTTCCTTTAGCGTCTCAAATGCTTTCTGGGCCTTGTTTTGCCAATGGGCTGCCCAATCTTTTATCTTCCCACCTTTTGTGAGATCCGTTAATGGCGCTGCTACCTTGGCAAAATTCTTGACAAATCTTCTATAATAGCCTGCTAGCCCTAGGAAGCTCCTGACTTCATGCGTATTCTTTGGTGCCGGCCAGCCGATCACAGCTTCTATCTTCGCAGGGTCTGTGGAAATGCCTTCTGCTGTGATCACGTGCCCCAAGTACTCCACTCTTTCCGTTGCGAAGTGGCACTTCGATAACTTCGCAAAGAGTTGATGCCTTCTTAACTTTTCAAGCACCTTCCTCAAGTGTTGGGCGTGCTCCTCCACAGACTTGCTGTAAACCAAGATATCGTCGAAGAAGACTATGATGAAAGAATCCAGAAATTCGCGGAAGACGTCGTTCATTAATCTCATGAATGTTGCTGGTGCATTAGACAATCCAAAGGGCATAACTGTGAACTCATAGTGCCCATATCTTGTCCTGAACGCTGTCTTATGAATGTCTTCCTCCTTGATCCTAATCTGGTGATATCCTGATCTGAGATCTATTTTGGAGAAGATCTTTGCTCCCTGCAACTGATCCATTAAGTCATCTGACCTAGGCAAGGCATACTTATTTTTGATGGTGTGCTTATTTAACTGGCGGTAATCAATGCACATCCTAAGGCTGCCATCCTTCTTCTTCACAAAGAGAATAGGGGCTCCGAACGGGGAGACACTAGGTCTTATGAACCCTAGGTCTAGCAATTCTTGCAACTGCTTCTTTAACTCTGTCAACTCCTCTGTTGACATCCTATAAGGTGCCTTGCTTGTAGGCTTCGTCCCCGGTTCAAGTGCTATTTCACACTCGACTCCTCTATAGGGCGGAAGCTGCTTAATCTCATCAGGGAACAAGTCGTGAAATTCCTCAATCAACTTTGCTATTGGCCTGGGAAGCTTGCTAGATTCTTTGATCTCTTTATTTCTCTCCGGCTCCTGATCTTGGAGCTCAAGCTTAAGGAGATAGGCCACCTGCTGCTTTCTTATGCACTTAAGCAATTTTTCGCTACTCATGCATTGCATGATTGGGGTTACTTCTTTACCTGTGATTTCGATGACTTTGCCCTCTGGCGTTGTTAAGGTCACCTTACGTTTCCCACAATCGATGATTGCTCCTGCTGGTCCAAGATATTCCATTCCAATAATGAGATCATACTTGCCTATATTCATGACTTCCGCTCCCAACGCAACATTAACACACGGCAAGTCTACATTGAAGTTTATTCTCTTCCCTATTTGTATGCCTAATTGCTCCATTGGCTAACACCACCGGCACAGGCTTGGACTTTAACGGCTTTAACTTCAACATGCTTACCATCCTAGGGGATGCAAAATTATATTTGCTTCGAGTCTATCAATACTATAAAGGATTTCTCTTGGCTTTTTCGGTCGTTGAGATTACCTTGTCTTGACTTTCTGCATTCCACTGTATCAATAGGCCGCAAAGATGTGACACTCACCATGGATGTAATCCAGGTGCTTCGCTCATCGTCTGCGTCCGATGGTGTCTCCCATCCCAGCTCGCCAATGCCGCATTCATAATCGGGGGGCAATTGTTGGTCCTATGCTCGGCCGGAAGCATCTGAAACACAATTAGCTTCTCTATACATTCCCGCTTCTTTTCCTTGGGAATGGATTGCAGAAATTGCCTCACCGCTTGGGAGTAGTTAGACTTGGCTCCTTGCTCCTTGAAGCTTACACCGTTTCTTTTCACCGCTTGCCACTACTTGTGTTGCCTTGCTTCCCATAATTTGAATTATGCTAGCGTCTTGCTAGCTCTCTTGGGCTTGCCGCCCCTTGGGCTATAGCCCCCAGTGCTCTTCCCCTTATCACTCGAAATCTTTGCTGCCTTGAAGCTTTGCTCTTGTGGACCTGTTCCTTGCAAACTTATGGCCTTTGCTTCTGCCTCTGACACAGACTTCGGGTTTATTGCCCTTACAAGCTTGCGGATCTCATCGTTCAAGCCTTCAATATAGCCTTCCACCGCATGCTTTTCACTCAACTTTGGCACATAAAGCCTTAGTCTCATGAATTCCTCCGTGTATTTTACGGACTGATTTGTTGCCTGTTGCGACCTATAAAAACTATGCTTTGCATCATGTTGCACTTATGTTCTCTTGATGCGTAATGATGTTTGAATGCCTTGGCGAACTTTCTGAACTTGCAACTGTCCCTGCTCAGCCCATGTGCTTTGGCATACCCCTTCCACCAAATTCTGGCTGCACCCTTGAGGTTTGCTGTTGCTACCCTGCCTTTGTCTTTATCTTTCATGCCATAGGCGTTGCCATACTCACTCATCTCATCCAGCCATGCCTCTGCTTCCATTCCGGATCTGTTTTCCCCTGAAAACTGCTCTAACTTTCTGGCTTTCCACACATTACTAAGGGCGGAGTCGACTTTCTTACGGTAGTCGGGCCTGATCATCCCGGCCGACCGGTTTGGATCTGCTGGGGGACCTCGTGCCTCTTCTTCCAGCTCTTAGATGCCGAGTGCGTATCCAGGCTGGAGCTTGAGGATCCCGAGCTAGGAGATCTTCTCCTTCTGCTTCTCTTCCTTCGTTGCACTGTTCGGCCAGCTGGCGTTTCCGGCAAGGGGACATTCTGGTCCTGTCCTCCTACTGCTGCTGCCCCTGCTAGCAATGCCCTTATGTCGTGGATGTCAGACCTGATTTGGGATAGCTCTTCCTCCGGTGTTACCGCATCAGATTACGAGGAAGCAAATTCCTCATTTGGGCGCCTTGGTGGGTAATGCGTCCTTGTTCTCATTTTGTGTTCATCAAGGTTTCTAGGTACTCTAGCTGCATGCACATTAGAGTACATTCTGATCATTAGTTCTTGTTTTGTGTGTTACGTTGTTTTACTTGTTTATACAATTTGAGGGAGCAATTATATACAAAAAGAGATATATATTATATTCATATATAATAAGCTTTTACATGCAAATTAATAAACTTTTACTCTTAAGTCGTATTTAATTAAAGTGGGACTCATTCCATTCCCATTTTTTTTCGGAACCCGGTTAATTTACATAAAAAGTAGCACCCCAATTCAAAAACTATCCTTAATTCGAATTTTGAATAAAACTTTGAATCCAGAAATCTTTACTAGTTTTCCCAGGTTCGCGAGTCGAGAACAAAAACAATGCAACTGAAACAAAGGAAATTCATTAAAGTTTGAAACCAAAGATGTAGTTGAAAAAGAATTTTTATTAATAAATTGAACAGGTACAATGTATTTTACATCGGACGCAGAGACCATGGCGGTCTTGCTGTCACTACAGTTACATCATCTTGGTAGGTGGTCCACCTTAGGGGATTAACTTGTGGCGCTTCTTCATGCCGTCTGTAAGCCTTGGGGGCAACCTGAAGAGTGTGGAATGCCTCACGTGGAGGTGCCTCTGGAGCTACCGCCGGCCCGACACCATCACCCCAGACTTCTCCACTCGCCTCCCGCAGCCTTTCATCGAATATGCTCCTTCCCCAACCTCCGTGGATGTTATGCAATGCTTGCAATATGCCTTGAGCTTCCTGGACTTTCTCTTTGTTCTTCGCCTGTTCTTTATCCCTAGGGTGTAGCGAGCAACCTCTGAATTCGCGAGCAACCTTGTCCCAAAGGCCGGGCAAGAGTGTAGCGTGACCGGGATCTGTGCCAGAACGGTATTTCTTCGGCCTTGAGCTGGATGCATTAATGCGCTGGGCGGTCTCTGTGATGCCCGAGCGGGATGCTGGCTGGTGTGGGATCTGTGCCTAAACCACACGGAGCAAGGAGAGTATGATTAACAATTCACGGTGCCATTAGTCAAAACGAAGAAAAGAATGTTGAAATCAAATTACAACGGAGAACATTCATTCCATACAACTGCATCCAATGACGTGGGAAGTAGTGTCTTTCTCGACTCGCGAGTCGAGAAAGGCCCATAAAAGTCAAAGTACAACCATTCTCATTAGAATATGGTTGCATCCAATCACACACGGAAGCATACAAATGCTTTTGTCAACGAGACAATCAGCATGCCTTTCTCGACTCGCGAGTCGAGAAAGGCCCAGGAAACCCAATGTACAAGCATTATCATAATAGATTGTACAAGCATTTCATCAACACGACAAGCATGCCTTTCTCGACTCGTGAGTCGAGAAAGGCATCGAAAACTCAATATACAAGTATATTCATTACAAAATGGTCAATACATGTGTTCACGTTCGATTACAATATTCACACAATTTGACTATCTGAAAGCAAGGGTCACTCTTCTTGTTCACCAAAGTATTTGTCGTCCATAGCTTTCATGATCGGCTTGCTCTCTGGATCGGGTTCCGTGAGGCTCGGATAGTTAAATAAGCACATCGGCGACAAGAATGGCGAAGAGGGATTCCGCCAAGATGGATGCCCAGTCCGAAGGACAACCACCTATCCGTCTCATATTCTTCAGGTCGATATGGCTTAGCAATGATTGTATTTTGCGCGTTATGATAGCACTTGTAGGCGGAGTCGTCTATGATCAGCGTGTTGTGTTTGCCATAGTCCTGGAATTGCTCATAAACCCTGTCCAGCCTTTTCACCATTATAGGCTTCCCCTTTGTGATGGCTGGATCGAGGTCCTTCACATGCTCGACCCTTTCGTTTCCCCAAACGAACTTGAACTTCAAAACTGAAATGCCGAAACACCAAGAACATTGAAAATATTTTTCTTTGCCATACAAGACCATATGCCCACCGAATCCCGTGCGCCGGCACCGGTCAATAATTTCCTTAGCTCTAGGCCTCGGATACACTATTTTTATGCTCATTTTTCATTGGGATCTGCGAGGTGTTAATCTCGGGGGCGTCTTTGTCGTGGTATACCGCAGCTAATACTCCATTGGCGTCAAATATTACAAGCTTGGTGGGACCAAATTGGATCCCGATTGGAGTTTGGCTCGACCATATTTCCGGTTCGCCGGGATCCAAATCGCGGGATCATTATCTTTTCGTGTTCTTTAAAGCTGTGGCGGTGTCTTGCTGCGGATTTTCATTCTCATTCTCCTCGCGGCGTGAACCGCTGCCCAATGACAATGATCCGAGTCGTTGAGCTGGAATTCCACAAATGATGACATCCAATCGAGAAAAGGAAGCGAGTTTTCTCGACTCGCGAGTCGAGAATGAAAAGAAAAGGTATTGAAAGGAAACGAGTTTTCTCGACTTCATGAGTCGAGAAACACCGATAGAACAAAGTAAACTCACCTCAATCTCGGGTTTTCAATAATGTTTTGGCAACATTACGGTCCAAACCTTCGACATCCTCGTCTCCGTCAGCTTTGTCTCCCTCGTCCTCGTCGTCTTTACTGCTTCCATTTGTCTTCCTCCCCTTGAAATGCTCATGAAGCAGATCCAGGTATGACTGAATGGTTTCAACCATGTCCTTATTTCCAACCACGGATATAGGTTTCATTCCAAACAGCATAGCCCCCTGAGAGAACAGGCCATTCATGTACCACTTCGCATACAATTTGATCTTCCTCGACCAAGTTGGTTATGAAGTACTTTGATAACTCTTGGCCGGATAGGAATTCTATGTATAGGACCGGTCGCACCATCTTTGCTGACCTTGTCCATCGATGGAACATCCTCCATAAACCTGCCCCCCTTCCAGGGTTCCATCTGCTCTTGAGAGATCATGAACTTGTCGAGATAATGATGCTCGCTAGACCACCACTTATCGATCCGTGCCGCCCGATCTTGAAATCAAAACCAAAACTATGTTGGCAAAGTTTGGTGCCTTCGGCAAGCCAAGTCTGCACTCATGATCAAGTTAGATATGGAGTGCATGATCTTGTTGGTGAAGTTAATATCACCGCCCATTGGGAGACAACAGTTGTTTGATTGCCGGCATGCAAAAGACAAGGAAACCGAAAGTATCCAGGTCGGTCATGTCCGGTTTCGCCTTGTACCACTCGCTCTATGTCAGCTTTGTCATAAAAAGGGTGGGGTCTTGATCATATTGATGGCAAATAGTGCCCGCGGGTCCAGTGCAGTTCGCACCACCAAATCCCTTGTGTCCCAAAGTAACCAGAAATGGGGGGGAGCTATCGTCTGCCTTAAATGGGACCACCCCGAATCCAAGCTTCCTTTTCAGAATTGCCATAGCACGTTCAGGGAAAGGAAGGGTTTTGACGTTACGCTTCAGCTTGGTGTTGATGTAGGGTTGACATAGACGGTTCAATTCCTTCATGTCTTCCTCATCAAGGGCAGCCTTTTCCTTGTAATAATCAAAATCATGGTATTCATTAGATGCAACGTTGCAGAACTCCGTGATGCCTTCTTCTAACTATATGGCTTATAAACTTTAGGGACCGTGGCATAATCCTTTAAGATCCTGCAATTTAGAACTCTGGTCTTCCTTAGCGGGGATTGTTCCCTCCAAGATTTTGCCTTGTAGGTCAAGCGTTTCTTTGTCCGTGAGGCCCTGTATCCTCTTCATGAACTGCTTGTCAAACAACTTGGGGTCCGGCCTGCTTGGAAATTCTCCATTGCTGTCCTTCAGCTTGCCTCTTGTCCATTGAGCCCATATGTCAGTCCATTTCTCCCAGACCGCCTCAGTGCTAAGAATGAGGTCATATTGGTCTGAGAGAGACTCCCTGCCTTTCCTTGGTGTTCTCTTCTTCTTCTCCTCTTCTTCCTCTCCCTCGTCATCTTCCTGTCCCTCAGTGAGAACATATCGCATAGTTTCTCAAAGGTCTTCCACTTATCAGGAGCCACTTTTTCCTTTAGGGCCGAGGACAACCCAATGCTTTCCACTTGTTGCCTAAGCGTGTATGATCTGAATCCGGATAAGGGCTGCATTCGACAATGTACCAATGTCGAGCATGAAAGTATCTACAAACACCGGAATAAGCAAGTAAATAGTAGCCACGGGGTTTTCGACTCGCGAGTCGAAAGTCCCTGAATGTCTAATTTTCTTTTTACTTCTCTGGGTTTTCTCGACTTCGCTTGCGGTCGAGAAAGCTCACATCCTTTGATTTTTCTGCATTACCACGGCTTTCTCGACTTCGCGAGTCGAAAACCCGATGATGTCGGCAAATGTTAGGATGGCGGGGCTTTCTCGACTTCGCGGTCAGCATCCCTTTGAATGTCTAATTTTCTTTTTACTGGCTAAGGGTTTTCTCGACTTCGCCGGAGTCGAGAAAGCCCCACATCCTTTGATTTTACGTGTTACTCACGGCTTTCTCGGCTTCGGCGAATGAAACCCGATGATGTCGGCAAATGTTAGGATGGCGGGGCTTTCTCGACTTCGCCCACGAAATCGAAAAAGACCAGAGAGTTATTTACCTTCGTACGTGGCACTTTTCGCTGCTATTGTGTTACAGCGTGGCTAATCTTTGGCGGTTCGGTTCTTTGGCGTCTCCGTAGAAAAGAACTCTGCACTCTCGCTTGCATATCTATCCTTGATCGCTGCGGCACCTCCTTCTCCATCTGCAATACTTGAGCCGCCCTCACTTGAATCTTGTGACCGTCTACAACCCGAACCGGACTTCTTTTCCCTTCCAGATCTTCCTCGGACTTCGATTTGAACAACTCACTGTCGATCTGCTAAAAGGTATGACATCCGGGTAGGCATTGGATCTGCAACGGGATGTCGCACCATCAGGTTGAGAATCTCGGCATGTGTCTTTGGATTAAATTCCACAATGGTTGAACAAGGCGGCATCTCCCGTGCAAACCTTCACGATCTAATGTCCAGCAGCAGCTTGTGTGATATTCCCAACGGATAATACTGAGCTAGACGCTCCATTTTCTGTGCCCCTCTCTGTGAAATCCTGATCTGATCATCTGGATCGAGGTTTGGGGAGTCGACCATATCTTCGTCTCCTTCGTCATCTGATTCCTCCCGTGTGGTGTCATCATCCCCATCTTTGTTTTTTGGTGGACTTTTTTGTGTATGAACCACAACTTCATTCCCCACTGCAGAGTGTTGTAGAGTCTTCAACACAGTAGAAGTGAAGCTCCCCGTATTGAACAGTTTTTCCCTGACTCTCTCTGGAAATCTCCATACCAAGCTCCCTGGATGTTAGGGTTCCGGCCTCCTTCATCCCTTCCAGATCCTTCCACCCAAGGTTCTGACAATTTAAAGCGCCCGCCTTTTTTTCGGTGCCCTTAGCCTTGCTCATGGAAGAGTGAGAATAATTTGAAACCGCTAATTTTTTTTGGTGCGATAGAACTTACTCTTCCGGCGCAGTCCTCGACATGTAGTGTTAAATGCTTGAATCAGCGAGAGGCGGAGAGCACAACACCGATTTTCTTGTACTTGTCTCCGGAGCTCTTCTTGTCCCTTTGGTGTAGAAACAGATCTTTCTCCTTCCCACTTGTCGATACCTCGACATACCACCAAGAATCTGCCGCTGTTTCAAGAAGCTCTGTCTCCAGTCCCTCGATGACAAAGAATGGAGTTGACATTGATCACCCGGTGAGTCCGAGGTGAATCTTTGCAAGAAGAAAGGATGGATCGAGTTAAGGTATTCACAAAAGAAAAACCTCGAGCTCACACGGGTGTTTGTCTTCTTCTTCTTGCCGCTGGTAGAAGCATCCCCTCCGGCCCTAAACTTCTTAGGCGGAGTCATGTCTATATGCCCTCTCATCCTCTTAGCACCCCTCTGTAAAATTAAGTTTCCTCCGCTGGGTTGTGAGTTTTAGGACCGTAAAAGATCGGGCGTGTTCTTTAGTTTGAACTTAAGGACATGCAATCATTTATGAAAAGAAGCGGGCTAAAAGGGTAAGACGTAGAAGGCTTTAGCCCGCCCAAACACTATTTAGAAATTTAATCACATCAAGGGACTAAGTGAGCGGGCATAGTTTATCTTCCACTAGCGGCATTGGGGACCTGGACTTGGGAGGGAGCATGTTATTAGCGACTTTAGAATGGCGCCCGCGGCCTTGTAATAGTGCTAAGGCCTTGCATATGTGTTTTTCCTGACGTAAGCGTCCTATTGCAGCGATTGATTTGATCGATGAGCACGGAGCTAAGGTAGGAAGCGGAGAGGAGCTGCGGAACCGCGGAACTCTACTGCTTGGCCATGGAGCGGGGGGATCTGCGAGAATCGCATGATACAAGTATTAGATCTTGAATACACTCTTGAAGAGCACCGGCAGGAAGAAGCAAAGACTGCGGGTGAGGCTGCGGGATCCGTGATCTGATGGCCCAAGGTTATAGCGTGAAGAGGTGAGTTTCAGAGATGCCTATGTTATTTAAGCCTTAGAACATGCAGTATGTGTTTAAATAATGGAACTGGCCGATAAGCTCGGCGGATTGGTGTTTCCTTTGTCCAAAGATTTTCAGCGAGAGATGATTTACTCTCTAGGTTGAGAGATGCTCGGCAAGGGAAACAATGGATCGAGGGTAAAGAAATGATTCCGTTTTAGGTGTGTTTTTCATGGACTGTTTACTTGGAATGTTGTACATAGATCAGGGCTAGGACTAAGGCCGGGGAGATGCGGTTCAAATGCATCCTCTTGTAGTTAGTGGGAGGGGGCCTCCACCCCCGTCCGAATCCACTCCTCTTACGCAATATTAGGAAGATGGTTGAAGGAGAGTGGCTTTCGAGCAGGCTAGAGGCACTTGGGACTAAAAAAACAGGAGAATAGAAAGTGCGATGCTTGTAGAGAATGCAAGCCTTGGCTTCCTCTCTACGTGGTTTCCTGTGGTTAGTTGTAGGGGCCTCCACCCGGTCAGAGCCCTCCCTTCGCAATATTCGGCGAAGATGGTTGAAGGAGTGACTCATTTGAGGCCACTTTGCTACCAGGTTCTGAGGAGAATTGGCTGGCTAAGGGATTCTCGACTTCGGTCGAGAATGCTTGGCTCTGTCTACATTCTCGACTTCGCCGTCACGAGAATGCCTTAACCATCGAGAACTCGGGTTAGTACACATGGAGTGCCGGTTGGGTAAGGCATTCCGGGGCTTCATGGCGAGAATGCATACGGCAAAAACTCGTGGTTTTTCTGTGGTTAGTTGTAGAGGCCTCCACTTGTCCAGCCCATCCCCTTACACCCAATGTTCCGGCGAAGAAGGTTGAAGAGCGGTCTTTGATTGGGTAGAATACTAACTTTCGATCTGACGGGGAGGTGGGTTGCTAAGAGTTGGCAGGCAGTCAAAAACACTTCCCTTAGCAATGTCCAGGGAGATAGAAGGAGAGTGTTTAAGGCATGCTGCGAGGCCAGCTCTAAGTGCACTAGAGCCTGCGTTTTCTGCGACTCACGAGTGAGAAGCGACCGGCAACTTTCTGTGGTTGAAAGTGGCGAGGCCTCCACCCAATCGAGCCCATCCCCTTCGCAATATTCACTTAAGATGGTTGAAGGAGCGGTCTTTGATTGGGTAGAGGCTAACTAGACTCCACCACCTGGAAGGGGTTGCTAAGAGTTGGCACAGACAACAAAACCACTTCCCTTAGCAATGTCCGGGAAGATAGAAGGAGAGTGGTTGAGGCTGTCTGCCAGCAGCTCTAGAGAGTGCACTAGAGCCTGGCGTTTTCTCGACTCACGCCGAGAAAGCGGCCAGCACCTCTCGGTGGTTGTCGCCGGGGCCTCCCGCGGTGAGGCCAGTCCTCGCCGCGTATTGATGAGCATGGTTCCCCGAGAAGAGAGTGGCTGGGGCGGGTGGAGGCACTGCGGCTTGCACAAAGGGCCATTGGCGGGTATCACATTCTGACTCCGCGAGAGAAGGCTGCAGCAAGGGTTCTAAAGAATGTGAAGACATTGGGTAGCTGTGCAATCGAATCGCGAGGTCGAGAATCCCTCAACACTGCCCGTCCGAGTGTACACTCCCTCTTCTGCGCCTCGCGAGTCGAAGTTCGACTTCGGCGAAGTCGGTGAAGAAGGCCCGTCTGGATTTCTGGCAAGGCCAAGTATTCTCAACTCGCCACTCCCCCTGCATGTCTCCTGCGATGGATTTCTTTGTGAGTTAGAAATGGAGATTACGTGAAGCAATTCCTATTCCGAGTTCTTCTTTGGGAGAAAGACATTCTAGTTATTTTTACTAATGCTCGCAATATCTTACTTCCTAACACCGGTCTCGATGATTTCTATCTGGTTGCTTGCTACTACTCTAACCACTATTCTCACTTGTGCACGTACAATGTATTCAATTCAACCACAAGCAAGAAAAAAAAGATAACAAAAACGAAAAACAATACAAAGATTAATGAGAAAAGCGAGAAAGCGGTCGAGAAACGATCTGAGAAAACGTGGAGAAACGATCAGAAAAATGAGATTAAAAAGGGTATGATATTACAAAAACATACGGAAGATTTGCTTGGATGAGGAGGAGGCTTCGAAGTTAAACTTCCATGTGGGTATAGTCGTTGACAAAGCGTGAATAAGGATTTGTCGGGCTGTAAATTGTATCAGGGATTAATAAGAGCCTCTAACAACAGAATATAAGTAAAAATGCACTAAAGGACTTACAGAAAACTAAAAAGCAGCACTAAAAAGGGCCTCACTTTCTTCTCAGTGATAACGCCCGGCTCAGTTTCAATGAATCTGTGCGAGAACCCCGGTATTTGGGCGTCCCCGATCCGTCGACCAAGCTGCTGTCATAAGATGGCGCTGGAATCGCTCGGTTCGATCGATCGCCTGATCGGTAAAGCGGGCGCCTAAGGAAACAGGGGAGGAAGAGTGATCAGAGAAAACAGGGGGAGGAAGAATGGTCTGGGGAGAGGAAGAGGGTGCAAAATTACGGCCGCACCTCGAACCTCGTAAAAAAGTGCAATAATAAAAACCATTGTCACGTGTGGGCCATGCCCTCCATGGCGTGGCGGGTGGATTACCGGACGATGGCCCGCGGTTTCACCTCAAGAGGCGCCACGTGGCCATGACAAAATATGAAAGGGTAGGTTATATGTTTATATATGTTATCTTATGTATTTAATAAGGTTTCAATGGTTGTATTTAATATGGTTTCAATGGTTGTATTTAATATGGTTTCAATGGTTACAATGTTTACATATGGTTTTAGAATGAGTGTGGTTGTATGCTTTAATATGGTTATATGATTTTAGTTAATATGGTTGTATGATTTTAGTTAATATGGTTGTATGATTTAATATGATTATATTTAATATGTTTGTATGGTTTTATATGGTTCATATGGTCATATTTGTGGTGTTTGGGGCTATATGGTTTTAATGTGAGCTTTTCATTCGGGGAGCATGTGAGATGAGTAAAATGGAGCGAGGGAATTCCAAAGGAGGCCATTGCCCTAGGCTCCAATGGAGGAAGATGGGTTGCCTTTTGTTGCACCCTTGCAAACGGGCGGTGATTTGCAGAGGGCATAATAACTACTTTTGATCCATTTGATAGTGTGAATGATGAGAGGTGGGAGATGAACATCTTGGAGTTGGCATTGTGAAGCTTCTTATCGAAGTTGATACTATCATGTCCCAGAAGCTCTAGTGATTGCATTGTGTGCTTTCGGGGCTGCTGGAGTCCCAAGCTCGGTTGAGATGGCCAATTAGATTTATTACACACAAGAATGGTGATACTCTAGAATGCCCTCTTGAACTACACACCCCAAGGCCCACCCAAGGCCATGTGGAAGATTTGGTGGTCGATGAGCATCCTTTGATCACAAGGAAGAGACGCTATGTCTTTCATAAAAGGCAGCCAAAGGTGCCCAAGAGGCCTAGAAGTGACAAATATTTAGAAAGGATGGAAAGTATGGCACCAACCAAAGAAAACCAGGAGGCAATTAGGGGACAAGAGTGTTGCAACCTAGATTGCCATGGTGCATTACAATGTGGATGACCTCGTCTGAGATAAGGTCCCAATACATTGGACAGACTTCAAAAAGATAGGATTAATTTCATTTACTCCTTGTGTAGGAATTCCAGCTATGATGAAAACACGGGGATGCTATATATATCAATTGAGGGAAATGAAGGTATGTATGAGAGCATTGAGATGGATTCTTGGGGTGAGCAAGTCTTCATTTTACGATCTTTCGGAGCAGGTTAGAAAAGGGCACACTTTGTTCCAACATGGTAATGCACTCACTTTGAAACCTAGAGCAAATACTCTAAAGGCCATTGCAGTCTTGAGAGCTTTGTGAGATACATGTCTCAATCTATGCCCCACAAGTCGAAGGTGAACGAGCAGTTGTGCGAGTGGTGCAAAGAGTGTTGCCACAACACTATATCCAAAAGGAGTGCCTTAAGGAGGTCAACTCCATCCTAGAAACCACCGGAGGTAGGCCTCTTTCTCAATCACATTTCAGCAAGTTATGGAGCACTCACTTCTGGGGCGTGAGTGTCCTACAACACATGCCATTCTCAAAGTGCAACACTTGCATTCAACTCAAGGATACACTTGCATCAACTGCAATAGAGAAAGAAAGAATGGCAATTAGGGGAGCAATTTGCAGATCACCAAAGGGACCAAATATCATGTAGAACCAGTTGTATTGGCAAAGTGGAGAACATTTTAGAGATGCAGCGGACAAATTTTTGTGTATAATTCATGATAAGATGGACCAACACAAGACTTTCTTGCCAAAGCTAGATCCTTTACCCAAGCGTTGTCAAAACGGCTTTTCGGATGAAAGTAAGTCCTGGCGGGTGTATTAACACATGGTCATGGAACTGGAACATATGGTCATTTTGTGCTTGATCTATGGAGAGATGATCCAAACTTCCATATGAGCTCTATTTTCAAGTGCACGAGAACACTAGAGAAAGGATCGATAGAAGGGAGGAGGTATTCCCCTTCAGCACCCATTTTGAGGCTTTGATGGATGATCAACCGCTTTGTTACCAAAGGCAGATAAAAAGCTCACATCAAGGTGTCTAGTGAATCAAGGAGGACTTGGGATGATTTCCCCTTACTTGAGAAATCACTGCACGAGGAGCTATGTGTTCGGTTGGACAAGCTGTTGGAAAAAAACAAGAATAGATGGATGTTTGGGGCAATGTCATACTTGGCGGCGGTGGGAAGTATTCAAAGTTGTGAAAGTGGGATTCATGATGGTTGGGCATCGCATGATGATATAGATGGATTCTTTGGAACTTTCTCCACCAAGCTCAAGAGAGAAAACGTGACCACTCTCCCCCCTAATGGATGTGTTTGAGAGCTGCATTGACCCCAACCCAATGGCTTTCTTGATGGATGAGGTTGCAGATTGGAAATCATTTGTAGAAGGATACTTGCTAGATGGCAAGGACCGGTTGACAGAGACACACACAAAGCCACTTCAATTCAAGTTTTGGGTTAGGGATGGAATACCAATCATGCAATATAAGTGGAGACCAGGTGACAAGTTGTGGATGCCTGTACAAGGTATCGAGTTGTGGCAAAGGGGTGCTGCTGGTGAAGTTCTCATTCCTAAAGGGTAGCCAAAACCACTACCTCCCTTCAAGACAGTCAAAGACTCTAGCCAACTGGTGAAGGGCATCAAGGATTACATAACATGGGATGATGTTGAAATGGAAAGCACACCTCCACTCTTAAGAAAAATCAAATGGACTCCTAATCAAGTCTTGGGAGAAAGTTGTGACATGCTTAGAAACCCGAGCGACCATGTGGGAGGGAGCTAAGAGGCGGGTTCTTGCCGAGTCAAGATGGGAGGGTTCTCAAGGTGCAAGCACGTCTAAGAATGCTCACTTGGGTCCCAACAAGGGTTCCAAGTGGTTTGTGGGAATGCAGGCCTCAAAGCCAAGTGGTTTGATCTTCTGAGTGGGATCCCTTTGAGGACATCAAGGAAGGATACTTTGTGCTAGTAAGGCACGATGATGAGGACTGTCCAATATGGTTAGGGATGGCACTCTCTGATGTGACCACCACTATGCCTGATGGAGAGGAGTTGCGTCCTGGATTCCAAATTCAATATTGGGAGCCCATTGGGAGGCACAAGAAGGGCAACTTGAAGGAGCAATACACTGACTGCTGGGAGAAGAAGTGGAGGGCAAATTATGCTGACCCTCAAAGGAGGGAATTGGTGGAGTGTGTGGTATGGTCATATCCAAGTTCTCACATTGCAAAAGACAACACACACAAGATCCCAAGAAAGGAGATGGACAAGGCCATGAGCAACCTCCATGCTATATCATTGTATGAGGGTGCATAATATTGAGAAGTTTGAAAACTTTCTCAACTAGTGGTTTGTAAAATTTATGAGGAAAACAAGTAACCCAATTCTATGTGTGTCATGTGTAATTCTATTCAAGCAATCAATTCAGAAATTTCTTTTATGGTGTGTGAGTCCCATTTTCAGTCCGAGTCCCAAAATTCAAGATTTGTCCCACTTTAATTAAATACGATTTTCTTGAAATTTCTTGAGGTAATCAGGGTGGTCCTCCAAAAATTTCTTCACTTGGGCCGTACCTAATGACCCTGTTAAGTTCCTGAGAATATTTGTTGACGTTCCTCCTTGGAGTACTAGCTCTATGTCTTGAATTCTCCTATCCGATGTATACGCCGCTGTCACTGCCAATCTGGCCTGCCGCCTATAAGGGATGGCGAAGTCGAAGATGGTCAATGCAATCGCTCTCTTGATCAGGACAACATGGTCGATGTTTGGAGGCAATCGTGCATGGTGTCCAAACCTGAGAGGGCGATAAGCATAAAGACCCCTTCTTCACCTCTTGGGCTAAATTGGCGGTGAATAACAGCTATTCTTCCGAATCCCAAAGAAGAACGGCGGTGTAGTATCGGCGCCTTATCATGCCTGTTTCTTGGCCCGAGACGAGGAAGTTGCCTGTGCCTTCCCCGCCAAGTCATCCTTGGTATCTCCTCTAGCTCTCTGAAGTCTTGGTGCACCAGCCCTCCTTAGGTTGATCTTGCCTCCATCTTTGCCGGGATGGGTGTTAGCGAGCTTCGGTAATAATGCTGATGTGGACTTGCCTTTGATGCCCATTTGTTCTGAATTGCCATGAACTCCTCCTCAGGGGCAATTCGTTTAAGCCATCATCACATGCGATGCTGCGTAAGCCTCTATATCTGATGATGTCTAGCGGTGAAGGTCTTGGCTTCTCTTATGCTGATAGGGAAGTCACAGGCTTCTCGATCGATGAAGTCGTCGAGATCTGCTTTCTTTGTCGTAGAAGGTGTAAAAATCTCATCCACCCTAAGGCCTGCAGCCAGCGGCCTTTGTGGAAGATTCTTGATGTCGTGAAGGTTAGATATGCCTGCTTTGCTATGAACACGGTGTCAAGCTTGTAATGCCCTCCCAGTGGTGGGGCTCTTCTTGTTGTTAAGCGATCCCTCTTGAGGTTTTGGATCTCTTTGTTCCTTTCTTGCCTCTCTGTTCTAGATCCAAGTCTTCCGGGTCTGATTAGATTCATCCTCCTCCTCTTCTTCTTGCTTTCGTACTTTCGAGTCGCATCCGTTCCTCCTCTGCTTTGCGGCCATGGCTATGGGTTCAACTTCTAAGGGCTGCGAGGGTTCCCCTATCCGGGTTTGACCAGAAGAGATAGAAAGATGGCTTCTGACTCTTTGTATAGGAGAAGTACCTCCTCCTATTGACCAGAGATGGACATGTAGTTGGGAAGGCGGACTGCTTTATTCTCTAAGTACTTATCTACATTTGGGATATCTTGCGGGGGCTAACTTGAGGGCGGATGTTAGGTGCAAAATACCCTACACAAGGTGGGAGTTCTACGAGAAAGGTCCTATCTTGGCATGGAACTTCGAGACATGATGTTACGGTAGAAGGGAGGGCGTTGATGGTGGCCTCAATGTCGAGTTCCTTGGAAGACATCGAGACCGATTCGATGTCAAACTTCACCACATGAGTCGTGGCGGTGCCATCGCTTGAATGAAGAAGTGGCCATGAGCACCGAGGAGCGGGGATGACAGACGGATGCAGAAGCGCCCTAAGGATCAGGGAAATCGGCTTGGAGCAGAGAGCGAGGTTGGAAGGCGCAAATGACACTTGGGTTCCCCTTTATAGGCAAAACCCTAATTTTGGGAAAATTTTAGGTTTACAATTCTCTGACTTTCTGAGGTCTAGAGGTATGATTTATAGGCTAACTGAGCTTGGAAATGCTCCTAAGGGTCCCTAAGCAATGATTTTGGTTCGTCTAAGGACAACTTGGATCAATTCGGACGAGACCACTCACACAGTCCGGCCAGGTGGGATCGGTTTGCAAACCGAACTGGTTGGGGCGCACTCTGTGAGGGGTGGGCTGTTGTTTAGGTCACTAATGATGCTAAACTAGAGAACTAAAGACATAATCCCGGATATCTCATCGAGATAGATAGGATTGAGCCTTTACCTCCTACGCCTTATTTGGGCAAGTTGTGGTGGAGTTTGGGGTTCGACCACTCACACAGCTCTTTGGGCGGAATCGGATTCCAAACCGAATGGGTCTGGGCGCACTCTGTGAGGGGTGGAGCTCCATTTGACTCGGCGTTGGCCAATTTGGACAGATTAGGGGTCAATTCCTACTAACTGGGATGAGTTAGGTCGAATAATATACCTACTTTCTGCATTTAGGCAAGATTTGGCACCAAACCATGCTCAACCACTCACCGCAGTCGCTGGGTGGGATCGGTTTGCAAACCGAATGGGTCGGGGCGCACTCTGTGAGGGGTGGAATCAAAATGCCTGGTTTGTTCAAATTTTTGCTATTTCTAAATGTAGAATTGACAATACACCCTATTTAAACTCGATTCGACTTATTTATTTATCAAAATTTTAGACTTATACCAAAGAAAAGGTCATTTACAATAGTTCAGGGCCCTCCTTCTTAATAAACTGAGCTAGTCTAATATCCTTGGGCATGCAAGTCACTCTCTTAAGCGTGTTGAGCACCGCAGCGAGTCTTCAGTAGTGTACAATGTGCTGCTCAGGCGCCTCTGCCCGATCTTGAGCAACATGTCGTCCGTGACCCGTTTGGATGGAGTGAACTCCTGCAAAATCTCCCTCGTTAAGCGTGCAAAAGGGCTCACGGGAATGAGGAAGCCATAGCTCTGCTGGAAGTGCTTAATTTCTTGGGCCGCCCTCGCGGAGGCCACGAGTCCGCCCGGCCTTTTCATCGGCTTCGCCGGAGGGTTGGCGGTTCGGTGGCGCTTCAGCGTGTTCTTCTTAGAGTCGGCCTCCCTCAATGGTCTTCACTCTGTGTTCTTAAAATATTTGGAGTATTCTTGATGCATTTTCATATCGCAGTATACTCCTTTAGCTCCTTCGATCTTGCAAGTCCCTCTTGTGCGATAGGACTCCCTCTGCGGCCTTGGTTTCTTGGTCTTTGTTTATTTGGGGTGCTTGGCGGCCATTTTAGGATAGAGCCGGTGCATTAGCCGGGGGTCTTCATCCTCCGGTATTGGATTGAAGGGCCGAAGTCTCTCTCGGCTCGTGTCCTCCGCTCCCTCCTCGAGTTGGTCGGACGAAGATGGGGGCTTCTCGGGATCCGGCTCTGTATAATTCTTGCCCAGCGGCCGGTGTCTTCTTCTTCTTCAGCTTCTCATGGCACTTCCGGGTCCTTACCCTTCTCTGCTCTCACCCTCTCCCGCTCCTCTTTGCGCTTCCTCCTTTCTTCCCTCTTCTGTTTCTTCTCCTCCCTCCTCTTTCTGCGCTCTTCCTTTTCCTTCCGCCGCTCCGCCTTAGATTTCTTCGGCTCGCCTTCTTCTCTTTCCCTCTTCTTCTTCTTCGGTTCCTGCTCTGGTTCTTCATTATCCCCGAAGATCTCACTCAGCCAGCTCCCCCCAGCGGCTCGCCCGCCGCGTCGCCTCCTCGAGGTGCTCCGATACACATTCACGCTCTTGGGGTTAGGGTTAGGTTCAGCCGGTGCCTCCTCTTCCCGATGTGCACCTGCCTCCGTCGGCCTTACATTTGGACGGCTCGCTCTGGCTCCACATAACCAGGTGGCACAACCTTGCGGGCTGTCTGTTTTGTCCGTGCCATGCTTTTGTTTGGCGGTTTTCGAGCTTTGGCGCCTGAAGATCGTCTTCTTGGGCGAGCTGTTCTCCGGGAAAGGTGGGGGTAAAATGGAAACCCTAATTTTCTATTTATAGGGAGGTGGGATTTAGGGTTGGGACCTGCAATTCATATGGGGGAAAAAAAACAAACTAGGGCATTAGCGAAGGTACGAGGCATTCATCTGGGTTCACCATACTCCAAAACACCCACCACTCACACAGTGCGCCTGGGCCAGATTGGATTACCAACCCGAATGGTCTTTGGGCGCACTCTGTGAAAATCGTATTCAGGCTATTTTACAATTTCTGAGGGGAGGTTCTTAGTGTTATAACATACAAACCTATCTAGAACTAAGGGAATAAGCCAAACTACACCAATATCTTAATTAATTGGGACACCTAACTATGTCAACGGAGGTCAACCACTCACACACGGTGTGCACAGGCGGAATCGGTTTTTTGAACCTAATGGTGGTCTTTGGCGCACTCGTGAGGGGTGGCCTATTTTTGGCAATTTAGGTTGGGAAAGATGCTACACTTCACTAGCAATCTATCATGGAGCTAAAATCTACCCAAAAATTGGAAATTTTTCCAATTGTTCGAACCTCTTGCTTGGGTGGCTATACCCCAAGACTCGAATCTCTTGTTAGTCCTAAGGGAGAAATGGCGATTATCGATCTTGGATGCCAAGATCATGCTCTGATACCCGCGTGATCGTCCCCTACTCCTTATCGATGCCCGCATCGTTGCTTTCGAAGGAGGAGCATTCCCCGGCGGCTGCGGCACAGGGCCATCCACTGACTCCACTCCCATGGGGGCAGAGCCGGCAAGGAAGAGTGGATGTGTCATTCATCCGTCTTCCATCGGATGGGACCTATCTCTTGGAAGCGTAACAAACAAGCGTGAGCACAACCAATAATATACAACACAATCACCATAACAATAGCAACATCCGCAGTCGGCAATACCTTCATAACAATAATACAAGGAGGGTTCCTACCCGGGCCGCGACTCAAGGGGGATGGTAGCGGCTAGGCCTCCGAGTTCATTGCAGGCCAAATTCATGGCAATGGATTTGGCTGGCATAGAACATGGCTTAGGGTAGTCCACTCCATCCGCCCCTCCCGTGCACACTTTGCGAGTAGGCTGAAAGTGTTGGGACTTGGTCGTAGCTGCCGGGGGTGAGTAGCCCGAGGGGGCTACTACTGGCTGGGTTGCATCTCCCCAACCCGATGAGGCGGAAGAGCTGCCTCTCCTCCGTAGGTATCCATGCTCATCGCTGGCGGCTAGAGGGCCACTGCCGTGATTCGACTTGAACTCACCGGAAGGTCATATCCACCACCCCACAGTGTCGAGCTCATACCTTGCCCACACGCAGGGTGACAAGCTATTAAGCCTAGCCAAAGAAAGACCCCGATAGGCTTTACTACCGGAGGGGTCAGTCCACGATGAGACAAGTTCCTCCTTATCAACCGGCCTTGCCCCCTTCACCCACGACGGTGGGGCTCCATTACCCGGGCATTTATGTGGGAACTAAGGTGCTATGCTAGGAGCATCTTCTACACGACCTTTAGGTCTCTACCCCCCTTCCCACAACAAAGGAGATCACGCGGAGTAGAATACATACAATATCACAGATTAGAGATAGAGAATCATATCAATCTACCTACTTAACATCCAATGTTAGGTTCATTCGTTAGAGTCTCGGATCTAGGGATCTACAAGGCTTCCAAGAGATGATCTAACATACTAACCCCCGCATATTGCCATGCCTAAAGACGGTTTTTGCACAATGAACAACTAGATACCTGCTCCTTGGCTTGCTCCTGATCCTTGGAAGGCGTCCATGCTCCTGATCTTGCCAAGACACTGTGCTACTCGGCAACCTATTGTGCAAATCCGACTTTTTCGAACTGGCGGCAATGCGATTTCGAGCCTTACCTTGGCGAATTGGCCCGGAAAGCCCTAAATGCGAAAAGAGGAAAGGAAAGCTCTAGAAACCCTAATTGGCAAAGTGAAAGGAGAGCTAGGGTCTAGGGTTTTAGCCCTTATATAGACCCTATCTAGGTTAGGGCATCCACATGGGCAAATGGCTTTAAGCCATTTGGAAATGGATGAACAAGGAACCTTTTGTTGTGTATGTTTAATTACATACCCAACATCCAAGGTTGCCCCCTAGGTGCAACCTTTAGCTCCTAGGTGCAACGTTGTCCTACTCTCAAGTACATGTCACTTGTGACATGTACGTGTGACGTGGCAGTATAATTTACGTATTAGGGCGTATATTATGCTGGAACGTCACAGCTGGAATATACCTAAAATATCCTGTTGACTGCTAAAAACCTACTGATCCCTGTAAATTGGCGGTCACCTGACTTGTGTGCCGCTGCTGTTTGAACCGGATAACTGGCAATACAATACATACACAGCATCTGCATCTGGCTATGGCGACCCCCTCTTTTTTAAATTTATTGCCTCTAATGCAATTCATGTTAGAGTCTCGGGATTTTGGCTATGGCGTCTGCTATCGTCGAAAGGCTTGGGCACTCAATAATTATCCTCTTCCTAGGGTAAGTGTTGAAATTCCAAGCTTGGCTGAAATAAATGCTTTACTTGTTCTATGTGCTTGCAGTTCGGCTTTATCGCGATCATGAGTGTTGCGGGATGCTTTATGGACTTCCATTTGGACTTTGGTGGATCATCGGTTTGGTATCATATTCTCGTAACATCATAGTCTTTGATTAATGTCGCGGAAAATGCTTTAGCAATTGCCATTATGCTGATTCATTTCGATTTTCCTTTCCATGTCAAAGATTGTCATGGTTACATACCATGCCATGGGTTTCCAAAGCCCTTGACTCCAGGAGGCTGAGGAAGAAGCTCTAAGTTTACCAAGCTTTTGCAACCATGCCTTAAAGAAGTTCCAATGCAATCTATCCCGCTTATCACCGTAAGTATTCTTTATTTGGACACATCCAGGTTGATTGACGGGGTTTATATCGATTCTTGTGTGCACCATTCGAGTCCACTCTATTTTGATCATCCATTTGAGGTAAGCTTTTGAATGCTTGAGACATTTTGCGTAAGTTCTTGATCAGCTAAGGTGTAATTGTAAAATTGCTTGAGCAATCCACTTTAAACCGTAGAAACGGGCTATGGCATGCGATTGTTCTTGTTGGGCAGAGATCTATATCAAATTCAAATGCTGAAATATGAATCAAAATTGCATATTTTTAATCTCACAAAATAGATAAATATTGCACTCTTTCTATTGACACGCCATCTTTTTATATTCTGATGCTTTATTTTGTGCAAAGACTTTCGAGGTCGTGTTGTAATAGTCGAAGAAGGGTTGATCTCTCCCATGTATTGGTCTTCTTTTTTATTGTCTTACGTCCATGTATCCGTGGCCTTGCTATGAGGTAAAGAATATAATCAGCATTTTATAAGAACTGGTTGCCATTTAGCATCTGCTTGTGGAAGCCATATCCTTCTTGCGCCCATTAATTTTTTTTTTTCTTTTTATAGCGTAAAACCCTTCCTCCGTGAGAGCATTTCTATATTTCTCACATGTCCGTATGATGTAAATTCTGATCGAGAAGAGTTTGATGCGTCGAGAGAGTGCAAGATTTTTCAAGATTTTAGTTGCATTACATGGGGATCTTCTCATCCTCACCTTCGTAAAATAGTTACTTGCTATAATGCGGCATCCTGAAAGACCTGCATTCACAAACATGAGATGCATGTCTAGATACAATGGGTGTGTTGTTGCGAATGCCGGTTCCAACAACCGTGGCAAATGGCACTATAGAAATGCGTGGCAAGGGCAAGCTCTTGCGATCTCTCGAAATTTTCACTAAACCATTGTTTGATGCAATGAATGATCCAAATCGGAGTGTTCAAATAGGAGCAACAATGTGTCCGCACGTATTCTTGATAATACTCAAGATCTCCCAAAGGTTGTATTCAGCGGCTTTGCGGTCGAATCCTTAAGTTCATCGGAATTCCAAGTTTGAACTTTTCCCCAATGTGTTTGTATTGAATTAGTAACTCCCAGTTATGTGACTACTGATTTTAACCACGTGCAAAGAACAAGCATCAACCCACATTTTTCATCATTGATTCATTGCCCCGCAATTAAGACGCATCTAAAGGTCGCAACTGAAACCCTAGTGATTCATTTGATGTAGGCTCAACCTGCATTTGCCACAAATGCGATGGGCGGCAGTCATGAGCACAACTCTAGCACCCTTGTTATCTTCAGAATCTCTAGGACCTTGCACACAACAAGGGCTGATAGAAAGAGGAGCTGACAAAGAAGCTTGTGATGCACATGGAGCAAAACCATTCCATTTTATGCCCGGCCAGGGTAACACGCATGAACATTTTGCATGGCTCAAATGTGAATGAGAAAAGCTTACCGATACACACCTTGCACTATGCATGAAGCAAGAGAATGGTTGTTGCATAACAAGGCTTGTGTTGGTTCAACTACTAATGTTGGGGACACCCCTCTCCATTGAGCTGCTAGAAGTGGTAGTTTTCATATTGTCAAATTACTTTTAAGTCATGGAGCTGATATCCTTGTTACAAATGGAAAAGAATTGCCATTAGATTTAGCTGATAGTTATGGCCACGATGATATCAAGAGCAATAATCGGTTCAGTCCATGCTTACTGGTAAGAGACCCAGAGAGGTTATCGTCTAGCTGGAGCGAAAAGGAAGTACTTTAGTTATGATTCTATCAAAGAAAATGACCATGTTGTGCATACTGCAGCTTTAGCTGAAAACGATTTCTTGCATGGGAAGAAGGTACTTTTACTGGTTCCTCCAACGAAAGGCAACCTCTTGGCTTTTGAAGAATGGGCATCTTCTGACAAACAGGTATATATTTACAATAAAAAGTAGTTTTCTTGTTCTCTTGTAACTGTTATTTATTTTCAGGCCCCCGACGATAAACACCCGATGAAGCAGCAGTTATTGAGGAAAGCATTAAGCATGAAAAACAAGCCATTGAACTCGATATCAAGGATGGCCAGTCTTGGTGTACGTTATCAATCTTTGGTTATCATTCATAATGCTTGACGAATTAATTGAGGTCCATATGTTGCCCACTGTCGTTTTCTAGCCAAAGTTTCTCCTAATAACTAACCAATGGTATTATGGAGTTCCTTAATATATAATATATCCATGAACTGCATGTTTTACAACCTTCTAGATGATAAGAATCAATTCAAAACTCTGAAAATTATACTAGTTTAAATCCCATTTTGTACTCGATAATAAAAGATGGTTTATCTAACAAAATCATTGGTGTCAGGTTTGTTTGTGTTTGAGTCAAATTGCAAGGCACACCCCGTGGCTTGCAGAGGTAAATCTTGCAATGCATACAACAAAGATTTCGCCGCTTGCCCAATACCGCGGAATTGAAATGAAATAAAGAAATTTGATTGCATTTCTACGTGTTCCGTAGCATCGATGTGTTTTCCCAAAGCATTTTTGTCTTTGAAGGATGTTGATCATCAAGTGTGTAAGCAAGGAGCAACTCTAGTACGAAGTTGTAAAACACACACAACAACTTGCACAATTTATCGTAGGTGCCGGGGAGTTGGCGGGGTTTGTTGAGAATGTTTGCTCAAAGCAATGGAATTGATCGCCTTCCGTGTAGAACTCTTAGGTAGGAAATTTCTTATTTTCATAAATTTATCATTGCACATTATATTTCCTTTATGTTGGCATGTTCCTTGATGTGTTTTTGCAGCTATTATGGCTCGGGCTTCATCACGCATTTGATGAATCAATCGCAACAAGCATTATTCAGCCAATGGAGTCCGTGCTTTTGCTTATTGCGCCACTATGGAACCGTAAGATATTTAAAGAGTGCTAGTGCTTGGTCACTTGGGCGATTGAAGGCATAGCCCATCTCATTCCTTGGCAGCTTTCGTCGAGGCGGAGTCCTTCAACATTTGGTTAAGTATCTCCTAGCAAGTACCGCCAGTGATGATCCGGAATTAATGTGCGTAAAGGCAATAAGGGCAATTGTAGAACGCCTTGCACATCTTCCTCGCTTTAGATTCGCTTCATTCGTGCAAGTGTGTTAACCCTTTAACTTTTTTGGTAATCACATATTATTATTACCCACTATAATTTGTCAACTTTCCTTTTTCCAGGCCAACATTACCACCGACCTCCCCTCAAGAACGTAATAATGCAGCTTATCAAAGGTCCTTCCAAACGATCCGTAATCAAGAACCAAGTTTGTCACTTGAGGGGATTCATTAGGGCGGATTTGGGGTCTCAAAATGGCCCTTATCTTTAAGTTTTAATATCCACGCCATAGTACCTTTAAGCCAATGAAAGAGAGGAATTCAAAATGAAAATCGAAGATTACGCGGCACTTTTGCAATAAATAATACTGTAATAATTGCTTTAACTCAAATGCAATCGTTTTTTGGCTATAACTTGTGATTTGTGATGTCCAAATTGCACGCCGTTTGTTGCGTTGGATAGCCCATGGCGAGATCTTTCCAATGCGTATAGCCTTGATATGCTTTTGATAAAAGGAAAGACTAAAAAAAATGCAAAAAAACCAGTTTTTTCTCGTTTTTTTTAACTTTTGGTCATCTAAATTAGATTAAAATATATTCAACCCATATACTGTTGGATAGATCTTTTGATTCCGCATCCAATGAAACAAAAATCATGCGATTTGAAGCTATGAATCAAAAGTTATGGCCGAAAAACTAATTGATGAAGTTACTTTTTGAGTATTTATTGCGATTAAAGAGAAGGAAAGTACAATTAATAAGCAAGAGAAAATATGACATGGAATTTTTCTTACGAGGCCATTTTCAGACCCCATTTTCATTTTCATTTTCGCTCCATTTGGCATGCTGGAAATCAGGTTAATGATATTATGTGGCGGCCTTAGTTTCATTTTCTTAATCTGCAGCAGCTTACAATGAATTGTGAGTGGGCAAGATTCTCAATTGCTAAGTCCTGTTCTGAGTTGGTCCTAAGAAAATAGGCTGCTTGTACTACAACCATATCTGAGAAAATTTTATCTGTCACCTTGACGTTGCAATTTTATCTTAAAGAGGTGCATGAAAGATGAAATTGGACCAAATGAGACCAGGATTTAATCTTATGTTGGATGTGGTGAAAGAACCGTTTTGGAATGCAAAATATCCAATCTGTGCCATAAAGGTAGCATGGCTTTTCTATGTATCTGCTTGCAACACGGAATTCTAATTGGTGACTTACCTTCAGAACTTAAATAAGGTACTTTTACAATGCTCAAAATTGCTCATCAAAAATACCTAATAAAATACTAGTTTTGCGCATAACATAAGGCTGAAATTAAAAAATGTGTGATTGAGGTTGTAATGCTCGATGCTTGATAACTAGTTAACTGGCTTCCACCCATATAAGCTCAATAAGGTGGCTATCGGTTCAATGCCAGATAACGGGTGAATTGATTTCCATCTATATAAGCTTGATAAGGTGGTTATTAGTCTTAACCTCGGATAACAAAACATGAGTGGCCTTGGTTGTAGATTCGAGGCCAGATATTTGCCACTTCTTGTAGATTCGAGGCCAGATATTTGCCACTTCTGAGGCCTCGGCTCGGAAATGGGCCTTGGGCTTAGGTGCCAAATATCTGGTCTCGGCTATTATTCTAGTTTTAGGAATTCCGCCTGTGGTGTTGCATGCCATTTCTGTTTTGTTTTTGTCAAATCTTGTTAAACAACTCTGGTTTTATAGACCTATCAATATCTAGAGAGCGCGCTAAAAGCTTACAATGCTGCATGTGAGGGGGATCCTGGACTTCCAGGGAAAAGTGAAGTAGAGAAAACTGTGAAGCTACTAGCAATACTGGAGGATTTAACAACGAATAAGGTGAAATTTGTGCTCAGATGTATCTAAAACCAGTTTAATTTTTTCTCAGCTGACCGTATTTGCAGGGAAGGCTCAAACCAAAAAAGTTTGCTTCATTGGTGGCATCCATCCCTTCTGCTAAAAGTGGTATTTGTCTTGCGAGTATGCTAAAGGATGGCCTGAACAAGGGTTCAAGTTGTCTCAAAATGTTTATAGTAATCGTCATAAATGTCATAAATACGTATTTCATGCCTAGTCTAGTCTTCTATAGTAGACTATAGTCGCATTATTTGATTAATTAGGTCGTGGTGATGAAGAGGGTTCTGATGGGAAATTATTAAAATTTAGTTGAGGACTCTAGTCAAGCTTTCTCGCTCATGCTTTTTGGGAAAAAAACTTTGATCACATTGTGTCATGTTGCTGTATGTGTCTCACGAATGGGATCCCTAAGAATATGCCTATCCATCTTTCATTTCTAGGGCTGACTCTAGTCAAGCTTTTCGCCATGCTTTTGAAAAAAAACTTTGACCACATTGTGTCATGTTGTCAGTATGTGTCTCACTTAATGGGATCCCTAAGAATATGCCCATGTATCTTTCATTTCTAGGGCACGAAATGACCCAACAAGAAACATGAAAACAAAACAAAAATATGAAAACACACTCTCGGGTGTTCATCGGGTGTTCTCGGGTCTGGGCCCCTGACGATATTGTAAAGACTATCTGACGATTTTTTTGACGCTAACAAGCATTTCTTTATAGTGCATCTCTCATCATTGCTTGCTTTTGAAATGTTAGAGGACGGCCATCATAATCAACCGATAAACAAATCATGTAACCCTTGTGCGCACTGACCGACCTTTCTGAGAGAAACCTAAGCCCGGGTTTATAACGTGACTCATCGAAAAGGAGATCAAATGTGCTAGGACCATGGTGGTGGTACTGATCCAAACCCATTGTTCCCTCAGAAAGTGGCGATCACCGTGATTGTGTGTCGCCATGTTTGAACCGCTTAACCGCAAAGATAGACAGCGATTGGGGCTATGGCGACCTCCAAGAGGCAAAACGCCTAAGTCCCAAGAAGAAACAGGTCCACAAACACAAACAAAATGCCCTTTGCATACTTGATGTAGAAGCTCAGACATAGCCGCATTGCTTAGGATTTTAGCTTTAGAATAAAAGGCAAACCGCTTTTTCTCACCGTGTTCTTCAAGCGTCATCAAAGTCTGTTGTTTTCTACATTATGACCACTTTTGAGTAAGCAAGTAAGCAAACATAGAACCTTATAGATTTGCAACATCCATTGCCTAAAATAGTGGCACGGTTCTAGTTTACAATCTTCCATATTTTATCTATAGTACAATGTCAATCGCAAGAGATATTACTTCTTTCTCAAGTATTCTATTGTCCAGAAGTAGCAATTTGACAAAATATGACTTTGAACTATGATTTAAGCCACTTCACCCTCCGGCCATGGAGGGCAACCCTCCGTGCGCAGCACCTTGTTAAAATTGAATGTGTCAATTGACACAATTCCAAATAAATTGTGTCTCATTTGACGCGTTGTGAACACCATTGACACACTTGTTTTTATGTTATCAAATGAAGAAAATAATTTGAAATTCTACAACAAAAAGATTACAATATGAATTTTGCTATGAAAGATAAATTTATATAAATACAAGGAAAATGGAAAATTCTATCGAATATTAATTCTTCTTGCATTATTAAGTATACACATACATTAAGCCTTGTACAGACAACTCTTGTGTATTTGGGGCTCTAATTTTTTTTGACACACTTAATATTTTTAAGTGTGTCAAATGACACATTTAAAATTTTTTAAAGTCTCTTTTGACGCATTTTATCAAACTATAAATTCTCTTTTGACACATTTTCTCTACGGAAGATGTCTCTTTAACACTTTTTTTTGCTTTTGACACCCTCTGGGGTGTCAAATTCCCACACTGCTCATGGGAATCAACTGACGGCCAAAGCCTCCGGATAATAACAGACAGAATCATAACAATGGCGCTAGCTGGCATAGAACAATGGCTAGTGTACCCATCCGCCCCTCCTGTGCACACTTTGCAGATAGGCTGGAACATGCTATGGCGTGATTGTAGCCTTCTGAAGACGCAATTCCATGGATTCACCTGATGGAACTACTCCGGGTTACATCTCCCCGGTCCAATGAGGCAGGTCGGAGAGGCGTCCCCTCCCCAAGTATGACGGATCCCTGGGTGTGCTAAAGAACGCGTGCTCCCCTTAGTGACCCCCGCGTTCGTACCCGACTTACTCCCCTAAATCTAAAGGCCATCCCAGGGCACCCAAGAATATTGGCTCGACACCTACGACCCAGTGGTCGCAAATGGCTCACATGACAAAGTGGATGAATGCGCACATTTGGTGTAAGTTGCAACTTGAAGGCAATATCGTTATATTTCTTCAAAATCTTGTAAGGACCACTGTATCTTGGGGAGAGCTTTGGTTTCTTTCCTGCAAACAATGGCAATATTGCTTTTCTTTTCAGATTTGCAGGAAAGACCACACAAAGTTATACCATCTTACCTTCATGCAGCTCGATCGGGGCTCTTGACAAATTGGCACGTGTCCTTGTCCAATCCTGGGCGGGGCCTGTCTCATATGCAATTGACACAATCTCAGTGTCACATCCATGTCTTCAAGCATACTTATAGCAGCATCAGTTTTCAGCCCTTCAAAACCAAGTGATACATGTCCTCTGGGATTTTTCCCAAACATAGCCACAAACGGGCTAGTTTTGATGCTCTGTTGGAACCCATTATTGTAAGCAAACTCTACAATTGGCAAATAGTCCTCCCATCTGGATTGCTGAGTGTCCACATAAGATCTCAACATATCCTCCAGAATCTGATTCACTCTTTCAGTTTGCCCATCCGTTTCAGGATGATCTCCACTAGAGAACTGAAGAGTGCATTTTAATACAGAGAACAATTCCCGCCAGAAATTCCCAGTGAATTTTACATCTCGATCGCTTACAATAGCTTTGAGTATTGAACCTACTTCGATGTCACTGTAAGAGGCATTGGATCAACTTCTTCAACATGTATGGGCAACCTTAGCAAGGGGAAAAGTATGATCTAGGCACCTGTAGTCGTAAATAATCTAACGAATATCGCATGTCTCAGTCTTTGCATTGCTCCACTGTTGTCTTGGTATTTGATGTCTATTGGATCCTTGGGTCAGAATTCCAAGTTCGGTGGCCTGAGTTATTTCGGCATTATTCATTTCATCTATATTTCTTTGATATATTCTTGTGCTTTGTGACACCGGGCATGGCATCCGGGAGAAGGAGATGCACGTCAACTCTTGTGACTCCATGGTAAGAGGTCCTTCAATGCCAGACGTGTGCTGGGAAGGGTATGTGCATATGAGGTTCACCCCACCACTCCCGCTACAGGACTCGAAATGTGAGTTGGCTGGGCATATTTCTCCTAACTGGGCCCGTGATATATGTTTGGAGGCTTCCCATTATCCCGGAGATATGGCTATGATGTTTTGGTATTTTGACTATGTTTCTTTGCTTCTGATGCTCATGTTTGGTATTCCTTGGATTTTGTTATCATTGTCTAGCACTCACATAGGCTTTTGTGTCTTTGCTTGTGCTTATGTTCTTGTATCCAAGATTTCCAAGATGTTAAATGCAGTGGCAATCAAGGATCCCCATTTAGTCACGAGGACTAACCCCATTGAGTACATGTGCAGTGAATTCACAAGGCAGTGGTCAAGTTGATGGCGGCAATGTAGTCGGGAATCGGGGTTGAGTTCTAGAGCTAGGAGCTCCTATTTGACTGATCAGTTGCTGTAATGTATATTGAGAATATTGTGGATAGTAAATCTTTTGGATTTGGTTTTCTCTGATGAATAATGGAATTCATAAGCATTTGCCCATTGAGCTTTGAGTATGTAAATTCAACTGTGCAAAAGGAAGATTCAAATCTTCACCTATACTATCACTATCAACGTAGAATTAGTGTAGTTGCTAGAAGAGTCAGGCTCATCATAACATTGGTTCAATTCCTGAGGAGTAGTAATTTATGTGCACATAGATTTAAATGGAAAAGTACAGGTTCAAATCCTGTGGGTTTTTTATTTTTACCATTATGTGTTTCGTGATTTTAAATTCAAGCTTTGGGTGTATTTTATACACTTGGTATTTCAAATTTAGGTTCAATCTGAGATAGAGATTTAAATGTGGAATATTTCAAGTTTGATCCTAGCCAAAAGTTTAGGGTGTATTTTATACACTTGGTATTTCAAATTTAGGTCCGATCTGAGGATAGAGATTTAATCCCATGTGGAATATTTCAAGTTGATCCTAGCCATGTGGTATATTTCAAGTTGATCCTAGCCAGAATTTGGTGATATAGATTAAAATTTTAAAGCTTTAAAATTTCCACATGTAGTTTACAACGACCAGAACACAATATACAACAAATTGGGGATCCTTCCTTTCCTGTACCCCACAGAATTAACCAAGTACATATAGAACAAGTGCATCTGGGGATATAGATTGAAAATTTAAAGCTTCAAAATTTCCACATGTAGTTTACAATGACCAGAACACAATATACAACGAATTGGGTATCCTTCCTTTCCTGCACCGCCAGAATTAACCAAGTACATATAGAACAAGTGCATCCTGTGTTTGGAAACCAATAAAAATTTACAACCTATTAGTTAAGCATACAATGCTACAATAGAAAATTCAAGTGGATAGGTGAAATCAGATTCAAAGCCTGAGACAAACGATTTTAAATACACTTCCCTTTGCCTTATATTTGGTCTATTCTTATTCTAGATGTTACAGGCCCTTCTTCTAACAGTTGCAAAGCATCTAGAAGGTTTACGCGTAGCGAAGCAGGACCATTTGACTTTTCTATTCCTATCTCTGCTGCTAAACCAAACAATGCAAGTGCATAAGCTGTAGCCTCAATTATACGACCTGGGTGTACAGCTACAAATGCTGCTACTAGTGATGTGGCTGCACAGCCAGATGAAGCAATCCTCTGCGTAAGAGCAACACCATTACTAACATTCAACACCTTCTTTCCATCTGTAACTAAGTATCCAGCTCCTGAGACTGCAACTATAGTCTGATATGTGCGTGCAAGCTGCTTTGCAGCTTCCAATGCATCTGTTATAGGGTGAGCATCACCCTTCTGAAATTACCAACATTCATCAGTTCAGAGTGTCCCAACAATTACCTCCTCTTAGAAAGAAGAAAATATATAGAAAGATAAACGCTATATAGTTTTCATGCTCATTCTTAGAAATTGCAAGAAGACTAATGATATAAAAAAGTTCTTTTGATGACATACATCAGAAAGGAACATTTAGGTAAGAGAATACATCCAACTACAAATTGAGTGGTATTATTAGCAATGTGAAAGAAGGTAAAGATAAAAATAACAATGAGAATAATTTGAAATGAGTCTTTCTTATCCGCTTTTTCCATGTCAGCAAAAGTCATGTTTTAGAAGGCCAACCTCTAATAGTTCATCAGTTATTCTGTATGTAGAAGGGAGTGAATTCTGTAGCATGTAGTTGAATGGAAGGTCAGACATTCTGAGCTTAACAGACAAGGGATAAATAATTCAATAAGACATCCTTACAAAACAAAATCTACTTAAAGCGGGAAAAAAAAAAACAGACGAACAAAACAACAAACGAAAATAAACCGTTGAATGGAGGACCAACCTTAGAAGGATCTACAGAGGCCTGAACAATGCTAACAATCTCGGCAGAGTTTCCCCGAATAACAGCAGGTCTAAGGCTCATGAGTTCCAAACACTTCTCATTGCGGAATCTTGTAGATCCAGCACCCACAATGTCCAAGACCCAGGGTTTTGAAAGTTCTGTAGCTCTCATTGCAGCCACCTTCATAGAAAAGGCCCATTCAGAAGACAAGGTACCCAGATTCACAACCAAAGCATCTGCAAGGGCAGTAAATTCGGGTATCTCTTCCACTGCATGCACCATAGCAGGGGAAGCCCCTGCTGCAAGGAGTGTATTGGCCATGATATCCATAGAAACGTAGCTAGTTATACACTGGATAAGAAGACCTGATTCCTTCACCTTACAGAGGCCTTTCCATGAGTCGGCTCCCCATGCTTCTATTCCTCTGAACTCCCTGAAGCTCGCCATAGAAAGACCAGTTAGGGCAATTTGTCATATAAATACAAAAGATGTATGCTCCCCTCCTCGAAGTTACTTAGTACATAACGTCATACCACCTCTTAACACACTGCCCCTCAAGTTTATAGTGATCCAACGGCTCAGATCAATCTTGATCAGTGTGTTACTGGAGCTATAACACACTGCTACTCCATAACACCCTAGGATGTTATGAAATGGACGGATCCAGATCGATTTTGATAATGATCGGATGGCCCAAAAACTCTCGCAGGCATTAAGGGCGATCAATGTTACTTCAAAAAAAAAATTTTCGGGCCATCAAAATGGCTCGGCGCCACAACTCTATGCTCGCGCACACCCTCGCCATTTGATGGCCCTCAAATTTTTTTTTCAAGAATAACCCCTCGACCATTATCTACTCCATACCACATTGGCTTGACAACATTCCTTATATAACATATGATTCAAGACACATGCGACACAAGATGAGACTCCCACTCACCCACTCATGCTCATTATACACTACATAAACCTGAAATGTTGTGCGATTGTAACATAAACATGGAATATTGTGCGATTGTAATCTAAAACTGTGTGAAAATAGCCATTTAAACAAGGTGCTGCGCACGGAGGGTTGCCCTCCATGGCCAGAGGGTGAAGTGGCTTAAATCAAATCCACAATATTTGACCTGACAATCTACACAAGACTAGTTCTGGGGAATTCTGTCGAAATTGCCATCTTTATAATATTTTTTGATCCATAATGTTATGCATTCTTTTGAGCCCGACCTGAGCTATTGCCCATATCATCATGTCGGGTTCTGAGCCTAGGCCCTGTCGAAGGCAATGATTTGGAGTCCGTGGTTGAGCTCCACTGTCACCAGCATGCTAGAGATGCAAATTTGGGAGAAAGCATTATCTACCTTTACAACTACAAATTCAGGTTCGTTGTCTTAGGGAAAGCATTGACCATTTAAGAAAATCTGGTACCAGAGAAATTTGTGATAATCAATTGAAATTACAACCTATGTTTGGTAAGACCTTCGCATGTGCCCCAATGCATCTTCATAGGATATTGCATGAGTTCGTTTTACTTGCCTTATAAGTCTTGATGTAGCATATTCATTACATTGTAATGATCTGGTGAATATAAGAATTCAACTATATAATTTTACTAGTTACGGTGCCCAGCGTTGCTGGGCTAACGTTGGGAATCTTTAAATGATTAAGCCGCAATATGGCTTGTATTCTATTAGAAGTTACAAAGTTCTTTGATTTGAAAGCCGCAATATAGCTTGTATTATATTAAAAGTTACAAAGACCTTTAATTTGAACAATAACTTGATGGTGTCATAGTTGTTTTAACGTGATGGTTTCGATTTTCTATTATTGTTCGTGTATTTGGATTTGGTTTCTAATCAAAATGTCATACTTTGTTGAACTTGGAGACGTGTAAAGGCATGCTTCGCATTGGCGGGTGAAAGCATGTTAGGGCCTACATAAAAAATTACCAAAAAGGTACTTTTCTGTGTACTTCTGTGCAAGTACATAATTGTATTTTAAAGTACCTAGACTACAAGATTGACTAAAAGAAATTGTGTTATGTTCAAGAGTAGTAGTACATACATGTTGTAAGGTACTTTGTGATGTCAAGAAAATGTTAAGAACTCAAATATATCATCATCTTTGACTACCCAGAGTATTTTCCAGGTAGTTTCCAAAACATGTAGGCCCTAACATGCTCTTACCCTGGCTTGAGTTATTTTTGCTTTAATAGTTTAAGGAGACGGCAGTTTTTAAGCTTTGCATTGGGTTGAGGTATTTTTGCTTTAATAGTTTAGGGTTTTTCAACTTCCAAGTTGAGGTTCATTCTTATAAAAGAACCATTCCCCACTCCCAAACTTAGAACATCATGCCATGGCTTAGAGGGTGTTGTGCAAAAAGAAAGAGCCTTTGATTAAAGGGGATTTTGTTGTTCACTAAAAAACCTATAGCAATAAAAGATCATATATTTTTACTTTATTAGATGCTTTTGAAGATGCAATAGTTGATTTTTGTGAGACAATTTGTATAAGCTAAAAGATGATTGTAGTTAAGGAATTAACATTTTGAAGGATATGGAAATTAAATTACACATAGTGGTAGCAAATAAAATGCATTCATGATAGTCACATAACATGGAGCAAATACTGTTGGAGATTATCCTGGGTGGTCTCCAACTGGGGCCTTACAAGGGTATTTTGATGGTCAGGACCTCCAGATCACTTGAGGTGATCAATCTGCACTGCAAAACATCTCTGAATTTGCAAGGAAATACCGAATCCACTAGAGTCCCTAAAGCAAAAGAAACTAGCAGCACTCAAACATTCACCAGACCATGCATCTATTTCAAAAGCACTTGAAATCTTTACCAAAGTATGCTAGCCAACTCCAGAAAACTGTTGTGAAAAGTCTACAGGCAAAGTGCTTACAGATTTCTCACAAATCAACTTCCTGACTGGGTCAATTTTTGGTCAATGGCCTGGACAGTGAGCTCGATTTTGCCAAATGCTAAACAATGATCTTCTATGGTAGAAACAAATTCCAACACCTAGGTATGCTCCTGTAGGTCACGTGCATATGCTCACTTGGTTCAAACAAAGCTTAAATTCTTGCTGTAACATGCACTACCAGAGTTTTAATGGCAATGTCTGTAACAGTCTTTGCACTCTAATTGTCAATCCCCTTTCTTTTGTTTTCTCTGCTCTTAATACTCACTACTGATGCTTCTAATAGTTGCTTGGATGCTAGAATTGCCTACAAACTAACTTATGATTCGAAGAAAAGATCTATTTTTAGTCTTTTTCAAAGGACATATGTTCTGCAGGTCGTTTCAATTTTATCTCCTAACAATGACTTAAACAAACACTAGTTGTATTCTGCTCAATTCCTTTATGCTCAATTGTAAATGACAATGCAGACTAAAATGAGTTCAATCATAGTTTCACACAGTCTTTTCCCAAATTTCGATTTTCATTAAGTCAAAACAGCAAATTCACAACACAAGGTATTCAAGAATGTCCGACTAGATCACCCAAGAATAACTCAATCAAAATAAACTTCAAGTTTCAAAAGATTCAAGGATATTTCATCATATATGCCTCAGATTTTGATTTCCGAAGCAGGAGGATCTTCTGCAAGCTCTGTAGACGTCAGGATTTCACGTTCCTGGTCTTCAAATCCGCTTATGGCCCTCAAAAAAAAATTCAGTAGAACAAACCCCTTTTTAAAATCCCCTGTTTCTGGCCGGATCTTGGCAAATTCGCAATTAAGGCTACGGTTTTGGTTTAATTAAACTGTTCTTTAGGTGGAGTAGGACAAAACCGGCCAACAGATGCAATGATTACTTCGTTTGGCTCAACAGAATGGAGGTTTCTTGGCAAGTTCAAATTTTTTAGGGTTCATCGATATATCCCACGTGTAGAGATCAAAAAGTCAGACCAGGTGATATATAGCTCGATCTAGGTGGACTCGTAAATTGACGTGTCTTGCCCTCATGGGATCCGGTACCTCCACCGCCCCACACGCCCGGGTGAGCCACGTGGATGGTGCGGATAGGCTGGAAAGGAATCTAGGTGGGGGGGTAGAATAGGAAATTTTTGTATTTTTTTGGCAAGGGGCACGGTTCCCAAGAAACGAAATTTGAAGGTCTATATAGGGTCTTTTTTGGAGATCTTTTGTGCCAGGTGGCATATTTTCATGGGAGCTTCAAGATGGCAAGGCCAAATTTTGGAAAAATAATGCTTTGATTTTTTGTTCAAAAAAAAGGGATGAATCAATGATGACTAGGCAAAGTCAATGGTGATGTGTGTTGGTCAAACAAGGCATTTTGCACGGATGGAATTTCAAGATTTCAAATGCCCCTTGATATTTTGATGATGAGGTGGCAATAGGTGAAAATGTAGTAGAAAGGTGAAAAAAAATAGGTCAACTAGGGTAAACAAGGCTAGTAGGTTCACTTCCCAAGGTAATTTGATCATTAGGTTGACCAATTTTTGAGTTTGGTCAAAACTTGCCTAGTCATCATTTGATGATGTGGAGTGATGTGATGATGTGGAAATTTGGTGCTTAGGTGGCAACATGATGAATGAGACATGAAAGTGGCAAATGATGAGTGGACCAAAGTAGCTTTGGAGGTGATGACATGTATATCTAGTCATCATGCCATGTCACTTAGAGATGGTGACTAGGCATTTTTGTGCTTTTTTGTGTTTTTTGTGCTTAGCACATATGTTTTTTTTGCTTTAGCTACTTGGTATGAAGTGTGTGATAATGGAATGGCAAGGCATGAGATGAAAATGATGATATAGAACTTGATGCTAGGCAACTTTTAGGTTTGACAACTTTCTTGGAAAATGTGCCCTAGGTAATGGTAGGTCGACTATGAAACAAATGGCTACATATGAAATACATGATGGTATAGGATGTGAAAAGGCAAGGAAGGTGAAAAAATAGGATAAAGGATGATGGTATGATGGAACAAAAGGCAAATAGAGAGTCATCACAACATGAGAAAGATAAATACCATATCATAGCTTGCCATCTTCATAGGGGTCTTCCAAACTTCACAAGTGCCTTCAGAGCTAGAGAATGCATTCAATCCTTGGAGTTTGAGTTGTGAACTTGTGTCTTGACTTAAAGTCATCCTTTGGGTTCTTCATCAGCATCTTTGGTCTTCAAATCTTTTGGTTTTCTTCAAATCTTTTGGTTTTCAGTATTCTTGGTCTTCAAATCTTTGCCTGTGATATTGCTCAGGAGCCTTGTATATGTTGCCTGCTATAGCCAGGCAACATGATGCTAAACAAAGGAAAGGATGTGGCTGGTCCCCTCAGCCTGTGATATTCAGTTAGAAAACTTGAGTATGAATATGAATATCTGGTGACCGGTAATCTTCAGAAACTGTTGGAATAATTGACATGATCAGCAGCAATATTCTTCTTGTTCTGTTTGAACTTGTGTTTCTGAGTTGCCTTTAGGTGAGTGACTATGGGAGGCAACTTTTGGTAGCAGCTTGACAAGATTTGGAAGCAATGGTCATATATTTCAGGCTATAGTGATCAGATGGACGTGGAAGGAAAACAAATGAACCTGGAATGACACTTTAAAACTGTTAGTATCTTCTGCAACAGCTTTTCTCCATGGATGCATAAATTTGCTTGATGGGAATCTGCATTTGAAAAAGAATACAAGTCTCATGTATATGCGGGGCTGAGTCACATTCGATGAGTTTGATCAGTCTGATGGATCTGGCAAGTGGTGCAAAATGTTAGCATCAACAAGATAAACTCGTGCTCAGCCTGAAACAGCATTTTGTTTGAAATCTGGCCTTCAATCAGCAACCACCTTCTCTCTGAAAGTGTACACTGGTTAATAATAAAACCTACTTTACCTAGAACTCTATGTTTTGTTTGATTTTCTTTTTTTTTTTTTTTATTTTTTTTGTATTTTATCATTTTAAACTTGAAATACTAACAAAGACTCTGACAACTATTGCTCAGAATTATCATATACTTCCTAACTAAAAGCACTACAACATGTTCACTCAAATAAGATCAGGCAGATATGTTGTTCCCAATACCTTTTCAAATGCAATATGTTTATAGGATTAGCTAGCAATCTCCCTGTACCAATTTCTTGCAGAAGATAAGAACTTGTACCTGCAATTGCATGGATCTTGAAAGGACCTTCCCATAGGCCATCAAACTTACCTGCTGAATCTTCCTTTGCTTTATTCCACTTGAGTACCAATTCACCTACTTTGAAACTTCCTTGTAACTTGTGTGCAGCTTTGAAAGCTGCTACATCCTTGGCCTTTTTCTCGTGTTCACATTCTCGGCTTCCAGCCTCTCTTCTTCAAGCATAAGCAACTTCTCATACCTGCCTTTGTAAGCATCTTCTAGCTGCATTTGGATCTTCATTGCCAACCCGAAAGTGATGGCAACTCTAGCTCAACCTGGAACCACGGCTTCAACACCATAGACAAGGCTAAAAGGTATATGGTTAGTAGCATTTTTCACGGTGGTCCTATATGCCCACAATGCATCATGCGTTTAATATGCCAATCTTTTTTTATGAACTTCAACTGTTTTTTTAGAATGCTCTTCAATACTTTATTTGTTGACTCGACTTGCCCATTGCCTTGAGGATAATAGGCAGAACTTTTCACATGTTTGACCTTTAATGCTTTCAGTAAATTACTAATGACATCATTTATGAACTGCGTTCCCCTATCAGATACAATTTTGAAAGGAATGCCAAACCTAGTGCATATGTGCTCATGTAAAAATCTAGCAGTTGTCAGAGCATTTGCCTGTCTAAGTGGAATTGCTTCCACCCATTTAGTAAAATAATCTGTAGCAACTAGGATGTATTCATGCCGACCTTGAGATTCAGGAGATATAGGCCCTATAAAGTCCAATCCCCAAATTTGAAAAGGACCAGGAGATACAATACCAGTGAGAGCAGCAGGTTGAAGGATTCTTCTACCATGAATTTGACATTTATGGCATCTTTTGATTGTCTCATAACAATCTTTGAACAAACTTGGCCAGAAGTAGCCCTCGACCTGATGATCTTCATTGCGAAGGTTTCAGGCTGCAAAATGCCCACCACAAATGCCTTCATGATATGCTTCCACAATCATCTCCAAATTTCCGATCTGTGACACATCTCAAAAGCACCCCATTATGATCAATCTTGCACAATACATCTCCTACCATCTTGAATGTTTTAGCTTTAGCTCTAAATCTTCTGGTTTGATTAGTATCCATGTTTTCAGGCAGCTTTCCATTCTGCAGAAATTCAATAAGGTCAAATTGCCAATCCTCATTCATCTTGCTAGATAAAACAAGGTTGGTAGAGTCTCCAATCTCCTGAGGTGTTTCCATGTCCTGCAATCCTTCAAAATCCTCAAATTCAAAAGCTCTTTCTGTAAGATAATCACTAGGGCTCTTAATGGTTTTGATCGTTTTGACACTAAGATTATAATCTTGAATTTTGCAGGCCCACCTGCATAACTTGGCTTTGCTTTGACTTTTCTGAAATAATAATGGAAGGGGATTTTGGTGCATAAGCACCTTTACCTCATTGTGTTGGACAATATGTCCAAGTCTTTGCAGGAACCACATTATTCCTGCAGCACTTTTTTCCAATCTAGCATATCTCATTTCTGTGTCTGACCATATCTTGCTTGTAAAGGCTATTATGCCATGATCCTGTAGTAGAGAAATGCCAACAGCCTTGTTAGTGATACTTATATACACTTTAAAAGGAAGATTATGATCAGGTGGTTTTAAAGCTTCTGATTGAGAAATTCGAGTGATGAGCAACTCAAAAGCAGTTTGGCACTCTGGTGTCCAATCTACTTCCATATGTTTGCTCTCATGTTTGCTGTACTTGCCTACTCTTGTCAGATTTGCTATAGGACCCATAATATGTGAGAAATTAGGTACATAGATTCTTAAAAAACTAGTAAGTCCCATAAAGCTCTTCACTTGCCTCAGAGTTTTAGGTGGCACTACTTTCTTGAGTGCCTCCATCTTACCTTCTGAGACTTTGATTCCTTGAGCAGATACTTCATGTCCTAACAGCTCACCTTTTGAACATAGAAAAATACACTTCTTTGGGTTTAAACATACACCATTTTCCTGCACACTCATGATCACAGTTTAGAAGTTTCATGTGTTGCTCTATCAGTGTTCCTAGGCAAAGGTCATCAAGAAACACCCTAAATTTATCAGGAGGCATGCTTTGAAAGATTTTATCCATAGCCCTTTGGAATGTAGCAGATGCATTCATCAATCCAAAGGGCATTTTTTGCATGGCAAAGGTTCCCCAAGGGGTTATGAAGGAGGTCTTAGCTTGGTCTGCTTCCTTGATTTTAATTTGATTAAAACCTGAAAATCCATCTAGAAATGAATAAATCTCTTTACCAGCAGTTGCATGAAGCACTTCTTCTAGAAAGGGAAGTGGATAACAGTCTTTTATAGTAGCCTTATTAAGGTCTCTATAATCTATGCATATGCGTATAGTTTTGTTCTTTTTTTTCAACATGCACTATGCATGACAGCCATTCAGGGTTTGTTATCTCAGTGATAACTTCAGCTTCTAAGCACAATTTCATTATAATGGGAAAATTTTTAGTAAATTGGAATTTTTTTATTATGGGGGTTGTATAGACCTTATGCAGGGGTTGTATACACGTGTACAGTACCCTGTATCATAGACCTTATGCAGGGGTTCTATACACGTGCAGTACCCGTGTATCATACATACATGAATATTTAGAGAACATAATAACACGGTATCATATACCAACTTCCAAACACAATAGAGACCAAAGTATGAACTATGTATGTCCCTAGTAACCTTCCCCCAGGTTCCTAACCCCTTTCCCTTCCCCTTTCCCTTCGCCTGCGAGGTCTAACCCACGCATCTGGGTTAGGAGTCAAGAGCTCACGCTCATCCCATGCTGATTCTTCCCACCATATGGGGTACCTAGTCATTAGAAAAGTAATTCCACGGATAATACTCACGGAAGAAGAGCGGACCCAACTCCACAAAACCGTTGTACTCATTGTAGTTCACCCTAATAAGGCCATACATCTGTCCCTTACAAATTTCATGAATGAACTCTGATATGTATGCATCCAGAGAGTGTGCTAAATATCCAGCACGAAGAAGAGGCCTCAATTGCTGTAGCATCTCGTCCAGATAAGGAGGGGGTTCAAGCATTCCCCTCATTGCAAGTCTCCTATAACATTCAGATGGATTAATTTCCATCAGTGGCTCATGACCACAATCAAATCGCTCCAGAATGAAGTTGATCAACTCCATTGTAAGCTCCTTGGTGGGACTGTGGCGCAACCTCCACTCCAAGAAATGGTCCCATAGCTCATCCATTCCAGGCCGCATGCAATGCACGGGCATGCTTGCTTGCCTTCCGAGTAGCCCAGGGGAGGATTGGGTCCAATCATTTGCAAAAGCAAGCAAGGATCACCGACGGAGCAAGGAACACGAGCGAGCAAGTAGCAAGTTCAAGAGCAAGCAACAAGATCAAGTAGCAGGGAGCACGGGAATGAAGTAGCAAGGAACAAGGATCAAGATCAAGTAGCAAGATGCAATGAACAAGGAAGATCAAGTAGCAAGAAGATCAAGGAACAAGGAAGATCAAGGAGCAAGAAGCAAGGATCAAGATCAAGTAGCAAGGAACAAGATCAAGTAGCAAGATCAAGAGCAAGGAACAAGATCAAGTAGGAAGGAGCACGGAATGAAGTAGCAAGGAACAAGGATCAAGATCAAGTAGCAGTAGCAAGATCAAGAGCAAGGAACAAGATCAAGTAGGAAGGAGCACGGGAATGAAGTAGCAAGGAACAAGGATCAAGATCAAGTAGCCAGAAGCAATGAACAAGGAAGATCAAGTAGCAAGAAGATCAAGGAACAAGGAAGATCAAGTAGCAAGAAGATCAAGGAACAAGGAAGATCAAGGAGCAAGAAGCAAGGATCAAGATCAAGTAGCAAGGAACAAGATCAAGTAGCAAGATCAAGAGCAAGGAACAAGATCAAGTAGGAAGGAGCATGGGAATGAAGTAGCAAGGAACAAGGATCAAGATCAAGTAGCAGTAGCAAGATCAAGAGCAAGGAACAAGATCAAGTAGGAAGGAGCACGGGAATGAAGTAGCAAGGAACAAGGATCAAGATCAAGTAGCCAGAAGCAATGAACAAGGAAGATCAAGTAGCAAGAAGATCAAGGAACAAGGAAGATCAAGTAGCAAGAAGATCAAGGAACAAGGAAGATGAAGGAGCAAGAAGCAAGGATGAAAAGTGAGAAGTGAAAACAAGGTAAAAGAATTTATAGCTACGAATCCAATAATGTTGAAGTATAATACCAATAATGTTGAAGTATAATACCAATAATGCTGACGTATAATACCAATAATGCTCACGTATAATACCAATAATGCTGAAGTATTATACCAATAATTCTATAACGACTATAAAAGCAGCTCCATTCGGTAAGTCATTCATCTCCCATCATGGCTTATAATATTTATGATGATCAGTTTGAGACCATTCTTTGCTCCATGAGCTACAATGATATTAATCGCTGCATACATAAAGGTGTTAAGCTGGATCCTTACTTACAATCCAAAGCAGAAGGTCGTGAGTGTGATTGCCCCGGCCTTACTCGTGTTGTGATCCATCTTCTTTGGGTTCCCGGAGCCATGCCTACACGAATGAATCGATCACAATAGCGGGGATTGATGATGAGTGAATCATCGACTCTATAATGCCATCAATAATATGTGCATCTAAATTATATGTATGCCATGAATAATGTGTGCATCAGATGTAATGATGTGTATTAAACACCTATTAATAAAAGATGTAACGATGTTAGTATAAGCATAATGAAAGCTAATTGATGTATCGACAATGTATTAATTGTCCAAAATGCTTAAGTATTATAGCAAAAGAAATTACATACATAATTATCGAGAACATGACCGAGATCTTTGAGCTTTTAGCTAATGCTATGTCCCCCCACATGTCAACAATGTATTTTGGAATCGAGCGAGTCTTGGTCTTTTGCCATTTGCATCCCATGCATAATGTATGGCATCTAACTTCTCATACCTTGATGGATCTGATGGATTGGGTCGCCAACGTTTAGTTAAGCAACTTTGTATAGTCACGACCAACGGGCATCCACCATGATACATAAATGTGACCATAATTGGTAGACTCGGATCTAGGATGGCATCTTCTTCTCGTAAAGCCCAACCACGTTGGAGTTTCATCGCCTCCGTGTCGGACTAAAACAAACATACCTTTCAGAACATGTGCATGAGGATCGAACTCATCCATAGGCAACACCGGACGCCCATCTGGCCGCCCACAATATGTAGGCAAAGGTCTTACAAGCACAAGCGGCTTCATCGACCTCACGGAGTAAATGCAGGCTTGTAGAGGTTCTTGCCTTGTACGCAACCAAAAGTTATCATTTTGAGGTCGCCCCGAGATACATCTTCCAAACACAAAAGAATCTCGTTCGAAGAATCCATAGTTGCTTTGTCTTTGTCGTTGCAAACACACCATCTTCTTTGATTTTTGCGTAAGGAATTCCATAATGCTATGTACTTGCCGATCTTTCTCACGCGGCCGGGGAGATCTTTCAATGTCTTCCTTGGAGGGATATTTTTAGGCACCCCTGTTGGTAACGTTGGCTCACCATTTTCATCCTCCTTCCACATTCTTATTCCATTTTCCTCGAATCCACTCTTTATGGGTTGGCCGCATCTTATATTGCATAATGGGCCATTTCCCATCCATTTTAAATCGGAATAGCAATGGCTCGGTATGGCTGTTAGGCGTTGGCCCTTATCGGGGATATATCCCTTGACAAAAGCCTTTCCAACTGGAACTTCATCCACAAAATATGGAATGGAGACTTTGCATTGCACTTGCTAAACAAGTAAAAGCAACTCGGCAAAGTTAGAGCATCCGATGAACTCATTAACGCCAAAAGTTCCCAAACAATGCATCAATATCGTCATGAGTGTGCCCAACCATCATGAAGCCAACCTGAATCTCATCAATACCTTAAGCCATGTCAAATAAGAGAGGTAGGAGAACACATATCTATTTTTATTTTGACCCGATGCATTATCCAACTGTAAGTAGAGATTTCGAGGAAGAGGATTGAAGCCTTCTAAGTTGGCACTAGAAGATGAAGGCATCTTCTCTTGTGTCCGCACCTAGCTTATGTTGCGATGGTCGAGTATCTTTTAGGGCTTGCATCAATTTGCAATCAGTAGTTCGCTTCCACACAAATCACCACACTTGTCTTCTTCCCAAGCAACTCAAGATAGTGTAGGATCCTAGAAAGTGATACAACATGAAAGTTTGAGTCATCCTTCCAAAGATCAAGAGAGAAATGGCCATAAGCCCGTCCCACCATGACCATGTGTCAATGCTCTGTCAAAATCGCTCTTCAAGCGATCTCCTCTCCAAACAGACTTTTGCGAGATGGTGACTTCTTGGTGTGAGTGTTTTGACCTGATCCATCTTATCATGTATTATGCGAGAGGTGACTTTACGGCGAACGATGTGATAATGCACGTCAATGCCAATATTGACTCCCTACAGAACGTTGTTCCAACATATGTGCCCGCCGTTGAATTGAAAGGTTGCGCCTCTCCCTTATATCTTTTGTTCTTTCCAATTTCTGCTTGATGACTACACATATGTTACACTTGGAGAATGCTGTATTTTTTGCTATGCTGACGTCTGGAAACTCTTTCTTCCAAATATTGTAAAAAGAGGGCAAGGTTACACTCTTTCCTGTCAATTCTTCCACCACGGCGCCCACCTCCTTATGTATGCTCTTCTTATTAAGGATGGAAGGAAGTTTGCGAACATTCTCCCTTATATCATCCTTTCCTTTTTTGCTTCTATGTGGAATGCTCTCTGCATTCTCACTAATGAAGGTATCAAGCACACTTTTACTCGTAGCTAGTGTCACCCGGATCTAGGCTTCTTAGAGCACGTATTACCATGTTCACCTGCTTTTCCACCTAACTCGAACCTCTTCCTCCAACTATAAAACGTAGACTGAGCAACTCCTAAAGCCACGCGCCATGCGAATTGACAGCACTCCACTCCACAGACCACTACTTTCGCCTCCGACTGCCCTGTATAAGTTACACTCAACACATCAAAAACAAGCGTAATCCTGGCACTGCTTGATTGAGAATAAAATTCTTTTCTTAAGGCACATACTTGCTGTCGGCTCAGTTTTTTGACACATTGGCCCCTTGCGATGTTGATTTTAGATCACTCTTAATTGCCTTGGAAGCGCACATCCTCTCCTCCTTGCCATCCCCCTTTGGTTCCCTCCTGACCCTCTTCACATATGTATATTTCCTTTTCCTCTTGAATTGCTTCTCAACATCAGCTTCCAAGCACTCAACTTCTAAATCATCATGTTCGAGAGCAGCAAGAGCTTGTAAATGTTGTGAAACTGTCCTACCATCATGAAGCAAAACAAAGATGGGTCTCCCAAAGTTACTAGATGTTAGCTATAGGCCTCTCAAAGACAAGCATGACATGACTTGATATTTTGGTTTCCCGTTGGATCTATTATGTTACCCAATCGAAAGCCCGACCTTTGATACACCCAAGAACTCATCGCCTATAGCATCCCAGGATCACTAAAGACTATATTCGGCCTCAGAATATTTAGATCCGGTCTTGAGGAGTGAAGAATGTAGCATGGCAAACCTAGTAGATCCGTTTCGGAGTAGTAGACTGTCTCATCTTCAGGGCTTAAACAACTTGAGACCAAGGCGGGCAGCTAGATTCTCATGACCTCCAATCTCCTCTACTATCTCGTCTTCTTCATTTGTTCTTTGTGTTGCTTGGTTCACCACGATTGAGCGATGGAAACCCGATGTCCGTGAGACTCTTGGAGATGGACTACTAGATGAATCCTCTTGTGAAGAGGGCAAATTGAGGGATCTCAAGACGATATCTTCACTTGAGGGCCACTCATTTGGTTTTACATCCCTCTTAGGCCACTGAATGAATGTGCCTACCGCTTCACCAATGTTATCTTATCCCTCCTCCGCTAGGGACCGAAGCTCTGTCGATGGGATCACGCGGACTCGTGACCTCAATTACTACATTTGAAGGATCTATTTCCTTCCCATGAAGAGTGGTTCTATTCAAAATATGTCCCCGGGCAACAATTGTCCCTCCAAATTAATAGGTTATGCAGGGAAAATTAAACCTCGTTTCAATCAAGCAAGCGATACTTTTCGTAACATATGAAATAGAGGAAAAATAAGCAAAAAATAAGCGAAAATGGCGCTTATTTAGTACAAAAGTATAAATTTTGGTCCAAATTTGGAGCTAAATGAAGCCATGGCGCCATTTGGTGTAAACGGTGAACACTTGGATCAAATGAAAGCCATGGCGCCATTTGTCGAATAGTGTTTGGATCAAATGGCGCCATGGCGCCATTTGATCCAAATTCACACCTATGGCACATTCATAGGTGTGAATTTGGATCAAATGAAATGGCTTCATTTGATCCAAACACCATTTTCGACTAAATGGCCATGGCTTCATTTGATCCAACACCATTTCCACCAAATGGCTTAACTCCATCACAAAATCTACAACGGGTGCCTATGTTATGCATTCTTGCTCCCATTGTTGTATATGTGTCAATAAGAGCAGGGCATGCATAACATGGGCACCCCATGCCAACTTTGCAATTGAAACCAAGAATCCATGTCCTAGCAAGATTAATGTCGCGATTTGAACACTCTATACACATGGCAGCAATAGAACGTAATTTATACCAGAAAATGAAGGACTTACTTGATATTAGATAGATCCATAGTGGTATGTCCCGAGCAAAGAGATAGAATAGAAAATGAAGCTGATCCCAAAGAGATATATTGGCGTAAGAATGCGCCAAGAAGAGCCCAAGAAGAAAGCGCCAAGAAAGATTCGAAGAAGAAGGAGGATTCGCCAAGAAGAAAGCGCCAAGAAGAAAGCCAAGAATCACCCGTGATGCTGAAGAAGAAAGCGCCGACAAAGACGCATGCTTTGCAAAGTTTCTCGCCTAGGCGCTCGAGAAAGAAGCGCCTTTTATGCGAAGTAAATTGACGAACAGCGGATTCGAAAAGCGCTTAACCGCATGAAAACGCCCCGCTACCGTGGCATGGTCGCATTAAGGGGAGCACGGCGGCAAAGAGGGAGCTTTAAAGGCAAAGTACAATTTTCAAACGGACGATTCAAATTTGGACCAGTGGCAGTCAAATTTCAATATAATGGGCGGGAATTTTGACTTTATGTTAATTAAGGGCAAGGGGAATTTTGAATTTTATGTTCAAATTTAGCGGGCGTTTAAAAGAAATATTCAATTTCAAAAAATTCGAGTGTAAAGGCGAACATATACGCTGGGCCGCTGAAACAACACGGCGGGGCGTACGGCCGGCTGGCATGGCGCTGGACGCCAATTCGCATAGGCGCTGGTGTGATGGGCCTAAGTTAGCGCTGTTTTTCCGAGCTTCTCATTAAGCTTTATTCGTTTTGATTCCAGCTCAGCCCCTCGACCTTAGCCGACGGCGCCCAAATACTTCTTAGCCAGCCTAATGTTAAAATACTTAAAGCAACCCTTTTCATCCTTTTTTCGGTGATTTTAAAGCCATTTCCCCTCATTCGGCGCCTCAACACATCTAGATACACACCGTTTTGGACCAAATTCAAAGCCTTGAAATGGAAATGGACAATTCGGAGCTCAACAAAATGTGGAGACGAAGCTAAGCTTACCTCAAGGGACACGATGGTATGTCGTCTACTTGCATTGTTTGTTTGGGCTAAATGAAACCCACCGCTATTTAGATGCCCCGTAACCACTTTAGGGTCTTATAGTTGACAAATGGCTTCATGGCCCATTTGGATGATTGAGTGCACTTTAGGAGTCTTAGCTTACTTTAGGATGCCTGGTAGCTTACCATAGGGTCTTGTTGTTGGCAAATGGCGCCATGGCGCCATTTGATGTGTATTAGCATACATTTGGGACTTGTTGTTGGCAAATGGCGCCATGGCGCCATTTGATGTGTATTAGCTTACCATAGGGCCTTGTTGTTGGCAAATGGCGCCATGGCGCCATTTGATGTCTATTAGCATACATTGGGAACTTGTTGTTTGCCTAGTCATCTGGTCTGTCTGCTTGTTCTGTTGTGGTATCTCCTACGAATCGCAGGTGCCTCCACCCAGTCCGATCCACTCTCCTTCAACCATCTTCCTCGAATATTGCGGGGAGTGGTTTTTCGCGGTGGAGGCCTTCGACCAAACGCGGGGATAGGCATACGATCGGCCTCGATGCTTATGCATCGATCGATATAAATGAAAACACGGCCATTTGCCAACCACAACCTATTGTCACGCGCTTGTTCAAACCATTTCATCGATGCCTCTTTGTTCTTTGATGCCTCTTTGTTGCAAATATCTTCGCGGCGAAAACACAATTTCAATCCGACCGCATTATGATGCCGATAGACAGTGCATCGGTGCATGGAAGTAATGCGGGTGAGCCCCTCTACTGCTACAGGCTCTAAAGGAGACTGCAGAAGAGAGCTCTGCCTCCTTATAAGGGAGACGGAACGTAAACAAAAGGCATTTACCAGCCGGGCATCTTGGTCCAAATGAAGTTGGTTGCCAAGAGCGGTCGCGCGAGGATTGGATCCGGGTGGTCCGTGAAGATACTTTGAAGCGTAGAATAATTGTGTACTATGTGGACTGGAAGTTTTATGATCCCATCTGTAATGTCTGCTAGCATTGCAAATGTGTATGGTTCGGGCGAAGAAGCAAGGTTTGGTGATGGTACGTCAGACAACGACTTTGAAGAAGCCGACATCAAAGGTCCACAAGAAATCTTGAGGGGCTTTATGATTCTTCGCAATCGGATGAACGAGTCGAAAAACTTCGCCTTCATTCGTTGTCAAGGCAATAGCCCAACAAACTACCGCCATTGTGGACCGCGGCCGCTAAAAACGGTGAGCAAGAAGAAGAAAGACAACCTAGGGATACACTGCGGTAGACAAAGACTCCTCATCTTCTATTGAGGATGTCCAGAACCGGAGGAAGGAAAGGCGGGGCAAGAGGAAAGTTAAAGAGAAAGGATCACAAAGATCCGGATATGGAAAAGAAGGAAAAGAAACAATCTAAAGAAAAGGAAGAGAAGGAAAAGGAAGAGAAGGAAAAAGGAAGAGAAGGAAAAGAAAGAGAAGGAAAAGAAAGAGAAGGAAGATAAAGAAAGAGGGAAAAGAAGGAAAGAAAAAGGGCAAGGAAAGAAAAGGATAGGGAAGGCAAGGGGGAAGGAAGGAAAGGCGACACAGGGAACGGAGGGAAAGGAAGTGGAGACGGAGGGAAACGGATGGGAAAAAGAAGAAGCCTGGGCGGAGACCCTTGAGAAGGAGAGGACACCAAAAAAACAAAGGAGAGAGAGCTCGGACTCAAGTCCTGCTGGAAGTCCTAGAAGTGGTGGTGAACCTCCCGAGCCCAAGGCATAGCGAGGATCCTGCGGACACACCGGCCAAAAGGGTCCCCATTAAGAAGCTAGAGCCAAAGAAGCTCACATTAAGAATAGCTCAGCACTTGCTAGAGGTGCCTGCAAATCTTCGGGTGGAAAGGTCAGAAGAGGAAAAGACGGCAGAGAATACAATCGCAAAAAATTCCCGATCACCGGCATCCGATTTCCTCTCCTGTCACATTCATTAAAAAATAGAGACGTGTTCAAATTATATCAAGGACCAGCAAAATCGACATCTAGACCAAGGAATATGGAGCACGTCAAAACTTTGGTGGAGTCCTTTCGAGAGACCCACATCCGGTCTTCACTCCTCACGATGTGATCCCATTCAATCCCCTCACAAACAAACTGGTCCCTTGGAAAACCGAGGATGACCTCATGGGGATGCACTATTATATAGTGAATGGTAATCATTCAGTTATGGCTGCTCAACTTGTATGTAGAAGACTCGGCACACCAAAGTCCCAAGCGCAAATGTCAAAGATTTATCTTCAACGGAATTGCCGAAAGTGTTGTGCATCCGCGTCAACGAATCGAGGAATGCCTGCAGCTCGGTTGTGAAGTCAATGATATCAACTGCGAAGACTATTTTCAAAAGAGCCATTCATTGATAACATAACCCACCTTGGCGCAATATGCTCTATCTGGGAAGCCCCGATCCATCGGGGCGCGGGCAATCAATCTCGCCGAACCATACAAGGTACATGTTTTAATTTTCTGCAAGATTATGAAATGGCACCGTGGCTGCCCATTTGTTCACTAAACGGCGCCCACGGGCCCATTTCCTCCCACGGCCCATTTGCTCATTAAATGTTCAAGTCTTTCTTGTTGTTTCCAATAAGATCCGGCTCTCGGGCTGAAGTTACCATGCGTGGTAAGCATCCTAAAGATTTCAACGGTGGGTCTTCATGCCGGAGGATATTTTTCATTATTCGTGTCCCTATGGAACTTGTGGAAATCTTGCAAGCTAAAAGACAACAAGGGACAAACTATTACATGGAATCGGGCAAAAGAATCGACTACTTGGTCGGACCTACGAGGTGCATGAGGGGTATGGACTCACGAAAGATCGGGTTACATTCGAGGAAGTGTTTGGATGGGAAGACCTTCGTCAAGGTCACTAGTGATTATCTGGTGTAAGCAATTCTTCAAGGCAAGGGCAAAGACACTAAGATCCATATCTTTCTTGAAGAAGGAGATTTTTGCATACGTGAAGGATAATTTTTCAGGAAGTTCAAGTCCTTCACCATCTCTCTTTTTGATCTTGCAGGGCTTGAGGGATACCGACCTGATTTCCATGGCCACCTTGCATAGTAAGTGGGTTGAAACCGGAGTGGGCAAGGAAGGCATTTTCGTAACGTGCCACCGCCTTGGCAAGATTCATACATAATCTTTGTCTTGAAGAGAGAGGATACTGAAGACTTCCGTTCGCGGTTGAACTAACGGACGACACAAGGGACAAGTTGTTTGCACTCTGCACCCGTATCCTTGATTGCCCCGGACACTAGAGGCATATTTCCAATGTGGGACAAAACCACACTAACAAATTTCTTTAATACATTTGTAAAGAACACCCACGGTGATTCTTTTTGATAGTAGTCTTTGCAAGGCGGAGCACAACTTTTTTGATTTCATCTCAGATTGGATGATCCGGATTCCGGATCCGAGTTTATATTGGCATGTATGAGGGCGAATACAAGAATCCGCCTCCCCTCGGGAGTTCAGGGAGGCCCATTCACTAGTGTATGCCACAAAGATTCAGGCCACTTGAAGGTCCTCTGTCGAAGTTATTGACCTCAAGTTCCCCTTCAACGATCATCCTCAAGAACCGCCACGGTTCAAAGCCTAACGAAGAAGACGAAGACGGGAGACCCGAGGCTATGGCGGGAAGCTTCTGCAACAGATTCATTAATGCATGGCAAGGCTTGCCGGGGACATAATTATGAGAAACCAGGCGGTCTGCTACATGCTCGCATTCCTCGTCGCGAGAAAATGGTACCGCCAGAACGGGGGTGTTTGATTACTTCTCCCGTGGTTCTTTTGGCGGGGCTTCATTGTTTGAATAAGAGATTTTGCATTGTATTGAAAGTGACCCGCTTAAGCATGAGTGCCTAAAGGGGATTCTTGATAGGCTTGACCGCCATCGAATCCTACCATCGCAAAATCACCTTCTGTGATGAGAGACCACCTGCTGTAGTTGAAGAAGCTGTAGATCCACCAAATCCAGAGATGCCCGAAGCTCCACCCGATGTGGACTATGATGTGATCAAGAATACACAATTCAATATGGACATTCTTGATGATCCCAATTTCAACGCCCGCGGCGTTCGAGAGCTTTTAGGGAGATCCTATGGTTGCTTCTTCTAGCCATGGCCACGCCATACGGAACTGATCCTATTGTGGAGCCTGTTCTCACGATGAGGAACCCTGAATTTTGTATGAAAATAATGTAAATTGTACACTAATACTCTAGTATACAGGTTGCCTCTTCCGAGTCCTTGCCTGTTTTGGCAAATTTTTTAATATGCAAATCTATGAATTCGGAATTTTTAACTATTTTTGTGATGTTATGTTTCTCCAGCTTCATTTTATGCAATGCTAGAATTTTTAATGGCGCCAATAAATGGCACTTTAGATGCATATTTTTTTTAAATGGTGCCATAATTGCTCAAAAAATTGGCATAAATTTGACTAAAAAGGATTTTCGTTCCTAATTGGAATCACGAAATTTCTCATTTTAATGAAATTGTGCTTTTCTTTCATCTTTAGTAATTCTTCTCTGATCAAGGTTAGCAAAGATCTATTTATCTTTCTCAGTTTTTGCATGACAGGTTTAGTTCCTTCTTTCATCTTTATTTCAAACTCACATATCTCAGTTTTAACACCTACCAACTCTGTGTAATCCCATGCAAATACATCTTTCCATTCTTCAAAAAATTCTTGTAATGATGCTTCTTTTTGAGTTTTAAACATATCTCCTAGAAACAGAGTTCTAATCTCATCATTCTTGGTAATAGTCAGTTCCTTTACCTCTTTCTCTTGTTGTGCATCTATTACCAGAATGGGATGTAATTGTGCAATCTCTTCATGTTCCAACTCTTCTTCTTTGATAGCTCCTTCAGCAAGGTAATCCAGCAACACACTTCTGCATAGGGCATCTGCTTCACAATTTTCATCTCTTGGTATGTAATTCAAACTCCATTTGTTAAATTTGCTTAACCAGCTCAAGGCTTCTTCTTTCAGCAGCTGCATTTCTTGGTTCTTGGCTTGATACTCACCATTGACCTGCCTGCATATCAATTGAGAATCACCATAAATGGTTACCTCTGTTAGTCCTAATGAAATAGCTTCTTGCAAGCCCGACAAAAAGGGCTCATACTCGACCATGTTGGAGGTTATGCCAACATGTATCCCGCCAACTTTTGAAAGCAATCATTAGCACAATCTTTGATTATAGCGAAGAAGATGCCACTCCTAGCTTAACAGATATTCCACCATCAAACCAGGATGACACCGAATTCTTGTGATCTATTGAGTTAGAAGAGTAAGAGGGTACCAGTTCATCTAGAAGATCCATAGCTAAAGGTAGTTTATAGAATCCCATGGTGCTTTGTTCGAGCATTTCTTCTTCCAAAAACTACGATATATTACTATTCCCTGACTTGTTGTAGAGAGTTGTCTTTTTACTCCATCGGATATGGTACATTCTCCTTTTGACCATACAGTCCGGCATCAATCAGACATCCATCTTACGCCAAGCAACAAGTCATAAATGTCGGTAGTCTTTGTTGCCAAACTTCGAAAGCAACCACAAAAAAACGGCTTGAACCACAATCCCTTCGGTTTCCAGCGGCACACAACAACACCTAAAGGCATGATTTTAGCATTAGAGAATGATCTTAACACCATTGGTGAAGGTTTTGTGATCTTCAAACCACATTTTTGCATTATATCTTTGAGGCATCACATTCAAAGAAGAACCGCCATCTAACAAAACTCTAGGAAGTTGATGAGCACCAATTTTTGCTGAACATGTAAAGGCACCAGGGTCTTCCTCTTCCTGAGTTAGTACAATTTCAGAAGCAAAAGAAACTGTTTCTACATTACTGGAGTTGATTACTTTCTGCCTATAACTAGGAGCAATCCTCAACAAAGTTAATAAATCCAAAGTCACCTTAGAATTCTTAAGAATATGTTCAAAGTCATCCAAATCTTTATCTTTTCTCTGGAATCTTTCAAATAGGAGGCGGGAGCTATTACCTGATAAGCTTGATCTTCTTTTTGAATTTCTTTCTCTTGATGCTTGACCGAGTTTGCATCCTTCTGTTCTCGACCATAGCTCTAGTTTGTCTTGCCATGATCGCTTCTGGAATGCTTCTTCTTCCAAGAATCTTCTGAGGATGCACTAGTCTCAGCTTTTTGCCTTGTTCTTGTTTCTCCAAATACTCCTTCACCAAGCATCTATCCTCATAATGGCCGGTCTCTTTGCGAAACTTGCACCTTTGGGCAAACCTTTCCATAATGACCTTTCTTCCCACACTTCAAGCAAGCCCTGTAATAACAAATGTCACTAGGGTGAGTAGTCTTGGTACAATGAATGCAGGGTGGATAAGTTTTTATGCTATTTTTCATATCCATGAGTTGCTTAGTCAACTCTGCTATAGTTTCAGTCATCTTGACCATCTCAGCTTTTGATTCATTGGGTTGAGCTTCTTCCTCAACCTTGGCTTTTCTTTTTTCCTTCACAACATACACAGGTTCTTGTTCATAATCAGGATAGAAAGGATCTGAGACATGTGGGTAGCAAGTGTCAGGTAGGAAAGATAGTTCTGCAGATATAGAAGTAGCTTTGGCAAAGGCTTTATGTATAGAATCAAAACCTTCTTGGTTTTGGATCCTAAGCATTTTCTTGTGAATTCTTGGCCTAGGAGCTAGACCTTTGATAAAAGCAGCTACAAAGAAGAGAGATGGAGTGGGGATATGACTCTTTTGGCATTTCCTAAGGTAGGCACTGAATCTTTCAACATATTGGTTGATGCTCTCTCCACTTGAATCTGCGAAAGTTTGAAGCTCATTGGCAAGCTCTTGTGGTGCTGATAGCTTTCCAAACTCTCATAAGTATTAGTACCCATAACAGTAGTAACATGTTCACACCATGCTTCAGGTTCATTAGATTTCATACATTTCACAAATTCAGAGAACTTAAACCTTTTTTATTACCATAATCTTTGTAGTAGTCTTCAAATGTCTTCAAGAATTGATTGGCATTCATCTTTGGGCTCAAAAATAGGAGGAGTAATTGGCGGGTTCGGTTCAAAAATAGGAGGCGAGAGTCAAATTAGGAGGCATATTGCTTGAACTGGGCATTCCAATGGGATTAGTAGGTTCCGAGCTTGATCTGCTCACTTCTCCTACTTGGAGGCATGTTTTTTTTTTTTAATTTCCAGGTGAGTTCTTAATTTCCAGGAGGGATATCTCGGTAGGACCTCCAAAATGTTGGAGATTATCCTGGGTGGTCTCAACTGGGGCCTTACAAGGGTATTTTGATGGTCGGGACCTCCGGATCACTTGAGGTGATCAATCACCTTTACAAAACATCTCCTGAATTTGCAAGGAAATACCAAATCCACTAGAGTCCCTAAAGCAAAAGAAACTAGCAAAGCACTCAAACATTCACGGACCATGCATCTATTTCAAAAGCACTTGAAATCTTTACCAAAGTATGCTAGCCAACTCGAGAAAAAATTGTGAAAAGTCTACAGAGGCAAAGTGCTTCTGATTTCTCACAAATCAACTTCCTGACTGGGTCAATTTTTGGTCAATGGCCTGGACAGTGAGCTCGATTTTGCCAAATGCTAAACAATGATCTTCTATGGTAGAAACAAATTCCCACACCTAGGTATGCTCCTGTAGGTCACGTGCATATGCTCACATGGTTCAAACAAAGCTTAAATTCTTGCTGTAACATGCACTACCAGAGTTTTAATGGCAATGTCTGTAACAGTCTTTGCACTCTAATTGTCAATCCCCTTTCTTTTGTTTTCTCTGCTCTTAATACTCACTACTGATGCTTCTAATAGTTGCTTGGATGCTAGAATTGCCTACAAACTAACAGATGATTCGAAGAAAAGATCTATTTTTAGTCTTTTTCAAAGGACATATGTTCTGCAGGTCGTTTCAATTTTATCTCCTAACAATGACTTAAACAAACACTAGTTGTATTCTGTTCAATTCCTTTATGCTCAATTGTAAATGACAATGCAGAGTAAAATGAGTTCAATCATAGTTTCACACAGTCTTTTCCCAAATTCCGATTTTCATTAAGTCAAAACAACAAATTCACAACACAAGGTATTCAAGAATGTCCGACTAGATCACCCAAGAATAACTCAATCAAAATAAACTTCAAGTTTCAAAAGATTCAAGGATATTTCATCATATATGCCTCGATTTTTGATTTCCGGCGGGGAGGATCTTACGCAAGCTCTGTAGGCGTCCGCGACTTCACGTTCACGGTCTTCAAATCCGCTTATGGCCCTCAAAAAAATTTGATGAACAAACCCCTTTTAAAATCCCCGTTTCCTCGCGGGATCTTGGCAAATTCGCAATTAAGGCTACGGTTTTGGTTTAATTAAACTGTTCTTTAGGTGGAGTAGGACAAAACCGGCCAACAGATGCAATGATTACTTCGTTTGGCTCAACAGAATGGAGGTTTCTTGGCAAGTTCAAATTTTAGGGTTGATCGATATATCCCACGTAGAGATCAAAAAGTCAGACCAGGTGATATATAGCTCGATCTAGGTGGACTCGTAAATTGACGTGTCTTGCCCTCGTGGGATCCGGTACCTCCACCGCCCCACACGCCCGGGTGAGCCACGTGGATGGTGCGGATAGGCTGGAAAGGAATCTAGGTCGGGGGGGGTAGAATAGGAAATTTTTTTGTATTTTTTTTGGCAAGGGGCACGGTTCCCAAGAAACGAAATTTGAAGGTCTATATAGGGTCTTTTTTGGAGATCTTTTGTGCCAAGTGGCATATTTTCATGGGAGCTTCAAGATGGCAAGGCCAAATTTTGGAAAAATAATGCTTTGATTTTTTTTGTTCAAAAAAAGGGATGAATCAATGATGACTGGGCAAAGTCAATGGTGATGTGTGTTGGTCAAACAAGGCATTTTGCCTGGATGGAATTTCAAGATTTCAAATGCCCCTTGATATTTTGATGATGAGGTGGCAATAGGTGAAAATGTAGTAGAAAGGTGAAAAAAATAGGTCAACTAGGGTAAACAAGGCTAGTAGGTTCACTTCCCAAGGTAATTTGATCATTAGGTTGACCAATTTTTGAGTTTGGTCAAAACTTGCCTAGTCATCATTTGATGATGTGGAGTGATGTGATGATGTGGAAATTTGGTGCTTAGGTGGCAACATGATGAATGAGACATGAAAGTGGCAAATGATGAGTGGACCAAAGTAGCTTTGGAGGTGATGACATGTATATCTAGTCATCATGCCATGTCACTTAGAGATGGTGACTAGGCATTTTGTGCTTTTTTTGTTTTTGTGCTTAGCACATATGTTTTTTTTTAGCTACTTGGTATGAAGTGTGTGATAATGGAATGGCAAGGCATGAGATGAAAATGATGATATAGAACTTGATGCTAGGCAACTTTTAGGTTTGACAACTTTCTTGGAAAATGTGCCCTAGGTAATGGTAGGTCGACTATGAAACAAATGGCTACATATGAAATACATGATGGTATAGGATGTGAAAAGGCAAGGAAGGTGAAAAAATAGGATAAAGGATGATGGTATGATGGAACAAAAGGCAAATAGAGAGTCATCACAACATGAGAAAGATAAATACCATATCATAGCTTGCCATCTTCATAGGGGTCTTCCAAACTTCACAAGTGCCTTCAGAGCTAGAGAATGCATTCAATCCTTGGAGTTTGAGTTGTGAACTTGTGTCTTGACTTAAAGTCATCCTTTGGGTTCTTCATCAGCATCTTTGGTCTTCAAATCTTTTGGTTTTCTTCAAATCTTTTGGTTTTCAGTATTCTTGGTCTTCAAATCTTTGCCTGTGATATTGCTCAGGAGCCTTGTATATGTTGCCTGCTATAGCCAGGCAACAAATACCAAGATATCTTTGATTTGGCCATCGCTAAATTACATATTAATCTTCTAATACAAATTAGACTTTATAAAGAAACCAATAAATCTTCATTTCTTTTACTGCCGGGCCCTTTTCTCTTGCACCCTTCCTCGGCTCGGCCCCTCCGGGACCTCGCCTTGGTTTGGGCCCCACCCACGTAACCTTTTCTCTGACCCATACCTGAACTACACCCATGAGGCCACATCTACTACCTCTATACTAAGGTGCTTGCGTATGAGCATCTAAAACATTTTAGAACATTCTATTTTGAGTGTTTGCAAAGTCTCCAAAAACCTTCTTTAAAGTATCGCTCATGAGGAGAACATTGCCAATTCCAAAGTATCATCTATGAGGATGTCTAGAGCATTTCACTTCCTTATTCACATATACTGCTCAACCCTCTATTCTATTACCAACAAAGTATCATTCATGAGTAGCATACTCACCCTTGGGGGTCCATACCACATCTACACCCATGGGGCCACATTTACTACCTCTATAGTAATTCTAAAGTATGTCAATTCCAAAGTATCACTCATGTAAAGCCCACACACCTATCATACCCATCACATCTACTACTTATCATACCTATTATACCTACTACTTGCTATTTTTTTATTGAGGTGCTTGCCCTGGAGCATCTAGAACATTCTAGAATATTGTATTTTGAGGTTTTGCAAAGTTTCAAAAAGCTTGCTATTTTTAGACTGGGGTGCTTGTCCATGAACATCCGAAACATTCTAGAATATTGTATTTTGAGGTTTTGCAAAGTTTCAAAAATCTTGCTATTTTTAGACTGTGGAGCTTGTCCATGAACATCCGAAACATTCTAAAACACTTTATTGCATACGTTTCAAAAAACTTACTATTTTAGATTTAGGTACTTACTCCCATGAGCTATTTTTAGAGTGAGGTGCTTACCCATGAGCATCACGAAACATTCTAGAACATTCTATTACCAATGTTTGCTTACGTTTCAAAAAAACTTACTATTTTTAGGCCGAGGTGCTTACCCATGAGCACCTAGAACGATTCAACAATATTCTAAATTGAACATTTGTAAAGTTTCAAAAAATCTTTCTATTTTAAGACTGAGGCGGCTCATTCTAGAACATTGTACTTTTCGGTGTTTGCAAAGTTTTCAATTTCACGAATCTTTAGCCGCTCTTGTTAGGCATCTTAAAATATTCGAGACAAAACTTGGAACAATTAAATCGAGCTCTTTCTCTCCCATTCCCGTTTCTTCTTTTGGCATGCAAAACCCATTTGATTGTCATGCAAGGGAGTTGGCTTCACTTCTTGGAGTGATTTCGTGCAACATTATAGAAGGGTAATAATATACGAACCATGGCCAACAAAATGGCTAAAGGAAATTTTCAAGGGTACTTATTTGTGCTTCAAAATAACAGAGACAAAACAAAAATGGCACTCGAATAACACCACAATTTTTGCCTTCATTTGTGAGTTCCTCTCCATGACTGATGTGGGGTTGCAAATATAGCTTATTACAAGCTGTAAAATTCCTTTCTCCTTACGCCATTTTTTCCTTTGCATATGAAGTTCCTCTTATGCAAGAATGAACATCTGCCACACCCTTTTCACCTGGAACTTATTCTTCCTGCAACATTTTCCACATAACAATTGCTACTTAAAAAACACTAAGGAATAATGATATGATGTTTTACTAGGCTTCCCGCTTAGTTCCTCCTCCTCCTCTGAGGGGATACTATAAGCTAAATGACACGAGGGACCTTTTGTTTACACCCGAAAATAAACAATAAAGATAATGCCAACAACTCAAAGCGGAGAACTAGCATGGATTTAGGGCACTTATCCATTTAGGTTTATAAAGATAAGAAAACAGTCTGGTTCTTAGAGTAGGTGTATAATGCCATCTTTACACATGCAGTGCTGCATCAATCAAACAAAAGTTATTGCACTCAAGTCGCAATATTTCAGGGCATAAGTTGTTTCTACCATATTTTTAAGATGAATGTTGATGCTTCCTCGAGCCTGTTGTCAAAATTTATAGCCTAGAGGATGGCCGAAGTTAGGCCTAATATAAATATGGATGTTCGAAATCCGTTTTAATTTGAGCGATTGCAAAAGAAGCCATTGACATTAATTAGATACTAATTTCAAATTAATCGTTCCTTATGTTAACTAATGTTTTATATGCTAAGGAGTACTGTTAAGACTTCAAACAAAAAATAGATAAGCTTGTCAAAAGATAAATAACACAGAAATATAAACAAAACAGAAGATCTACATGCAGACAAAACTCAATGGAATTACCTCATTCAAAATGTTGTTAAACAGATTTTGTTGCAGATAATGGGAAACATCATGCCCAGGTGGTCATCAAATATGGCGAAAAGGCCTAATTCATGACTTCTGAGCGACCTGTATTCTGCAACATGGTAATCTTCCATGGGATGGGATGACTGGCTCTTCCCTTTACCCATGAGTAACCATGAACTACATGACGTTTAGAAGATTTGCTCTTTCCTTTTCCTGTATCAGCAGGCGTTCATCCCCATAGGTCTAGGTCTGTGTTTAGAGATAAAGAGCATCGCAAATTGAGTAATGCTCATGCAAAAGATGGGAAACAACAGAAAATGGAAACCATATTTCAAGCAGAAAAAATTGAAACACAACAGAGAAAACGGACCCTGTGAGCACAGCAAATTAAGACCAAGTCCAAGGTAAAAAAAAAAGGAAATTTTTTTTTTTTTTTTTTTTTTTTTTTTGAGTGAATGGGGTTTTTTTCATTAATTATAGAAAAAGGTACAACATAGTGAGTGATAGTGAGTGAACCTTTATAGATAGGCTACTCATAATAAAGCAAGCAAATGAACATGAATGAAAAGGTGCTGCTGTAAGCACATATAAGTAATATGTTGACAAAAGCAGTGGTGAACTGTAAAAATAGTGCTGCTACTAAGTGTGTTAGCAGCATAAGTGAACACACTTATCAGCGCAGTTCCTGCAGAGAAAAAGTAGATGTTAATAAGCTGTAGATATTATATGCTAGTCTGTTTCAAGCCAATAGGGATAAGTGCTGGTCACTGATTTGGGATGTTGGGATGATTTATGTGAAAGTGATAGGAATGTAGGAATTCATAGTGAGCTCGAAAGTTTGGCTGAAGTATGAGAGTTCTGCCATTTCCCCAGTTTAGCTCAGTGATCAACCTGTCTGCATTGGTAGTGGACATCAGAATTATTAAGGTGCCATATGCATATGCCAGCCCCCTATGATGGTAGTAGCATTCCCTGTAATACTCAAATTGCTGATTGGTCATTCTTCTACTGTTACTCTCCATGAACCACCATATCTCGTGCATTAGGTATGTGCTTCTGCAGAACTCCATAGCCCAATCTAATTCTACATCAGGTATGTCAATTATGTTTATATCCGTGATCCCTCTAACTGTGCCTGTCCACATATCATGTGGTCATGTACCAGCCTCTGCCCTGGAAAAAGTCTGTACTCTGCTGGCTCCACTGAAGTGCCAAAGTCTCTGCTAAGGCTGCTCATGTAATCTAGGAGAAATGCATTGAGTGTCAGTAAGTAAATCATGACATTTTAGTTTGAACAATCTATGAGCTCCTATGAATTGACCTATATTTAACCATTGTGTATCCAAATCATCTTTGTGCAAGTGTTTTTGACTGGTGGCAACCATCTCAATGTCATATACTACTTGAGATTTAATCCAGAACATAGATATTTGTTTTCCTCCATATTGGCATCTGTTTCTATGCTTCCAGACATTCCACAATGCAATGCAACATAAAGTATTCTTATAAGCATCATCATTCATCATAAATTCAAGTAAAGTAGCAGGACAGTTTATATGAAAAGTATTTTCAAACCATTCCCAAAAACTAGTAAGCTTTACACAGCCAAATATGTGCTCTATAGATTCAACATAGCTGCAACCAAGAGGGCAGTAAGGATTAACTGAATTTGTTGCAGAGTTGGAGTGCCTTGAGATAATTTCCAGACATGGCACACTCTTATTTGCAATTAACCATGCAAAATAAGAAATTTTGGGGGGCAAGTAGGAGAGCCAGATATTCTTGAACAGTCTGAATGCAGTATCATCTGAAAGGTCCCAATAGAGCTTAGATTTGGAAGGTACATGAGGCTTATTTAAACGTATAAACCTTGGATACATTGTAACTGGGTTTACCACAGAGGGTCCATTCAGCAATGATAGGATTGTGGTGAAAGTTGACATTGCCAATTCTTTGCATGATGAATCTGTATACAATTTTATCTGAAGAACTGCCTCTGATTCGATTTTTCAGATTGGTCCATGAGATCCACCTTGTGTTTTCCCAGAGATCACCAAGATGTAATATACCATAAGACATCCATTTTTTATAAAGCTTTGGGTGGTTTATGGCCAGAGGTGTAGTGTTATCTCTGGAGAAATGACTGAATAATGATTTCCAGATGTACTTCCCAGCTAAGGCATAGCCCTGAAGGATCAGATTTTTGCATCCAAGGCCACCATGAATCTTGCTTCTGGTGATAGTGTTCCAGTTAACCATGTGATGATTCTTCCAGATGAAGTTCCTTACAATTCTCTCAATTTGCTGGTAAATGCATTTGGGAGCCAAAAGAGCTGAGGAGTAATATATGTGAGAGGCAGCAATGACTGAGTTAGCAATTACTGTTCTCCCTGCCAGAGAGAGACAATTGCCATAATTGCCTAATTTCTTTCTGATTCTCGCAACTATAGGAGACCATAACTCTTTTAGACTGGGATTGAGTGACAGAGGCATACCTAGAAGGCTTGTTGTCTCAGTTGATCTAATGCATTTGATACCTGCAATGCTATCAGTGTCCATGTCACCAATAATGGTACATTTATTTAGGTTCAGCTGTGTGCCAGAAGCAGCTCCAAAAATGTGAATGATGTGGAGGAAATTGGAAATGATGCTAGGATCATTCTTGAGAAAGCTGAAAGAGTCATCTGCATATTGGAGAATAGACAGATTGGTTGTATTGTCAGGAAGATTAAGACCAATAATATTCCCCAAGGATTGATGGTAGTTGATCACTCTAGTTAACATCTCAGCCACAGCCAGAAAGAGATATGGTGCAAGGGGACATCCCTGTCTCACACCTCGAGCAAGAGGGAAAAAATAGCCAGGGGAACCATTGACAAGAACAGTTGATTGAGATCTAGAATTTAAGCCCAAGATAAGCTTAATAATCTTATCACTGAAGGCAAGCTTTTGAAGAGAGAATTCTAAAAAGTTCCACCTAACCGTGTCAAAAGCTTTTGAGAAATCTAGCTTGAGCAAAATGCAGTTTTGTTTAGTAAGATTATTCCAATGCATTCCCTCCATGGCTGCAATGTAGTTATCCAGGATGAATCTGTTGGGGAGGAAGGCAGATTGATTTGAGCTGATAACCTCTTGGAGATGAGATTTGACCCTGTTGGCTATGATTTTGGCACAGACCTTATAAGTGGAGTTTGTCAGAGAGATAGGCCTCCAGTCAGAAAAGGATTGAGGATTGTCAACCTTAGGAATTAGAGTTATGAGGCCGGATGAGAGAGAAGGATGAAGGTGGTTTGAGTTCCAGAAACCTTTGATCATATGCACAAAGTCATCTTTAAGAGTTTCCCAGAATGTAATAAAAAATTCTGGGGGTAACCCATCAGGACCTGGGCTTTTACCTTTTGCAAGACTTTTTAAAGTGGAGAAAATCTCTTCAGCATTTGGAATAGCCTCCATTGCAGGGGTCATGGCAATGTTACTGTGAAGATCATTATTTTCAACCAGATCAGTGAAAGATTTAGCTTCTGCAATTTGGACATGATTGTCTCTGGGCTGGGAGAAAATATTAGCAGTTGGAAATTTCTTTTTGATCAGTAATGGTGTTATCATTTCCATCCTTGACTGAGATAAGTTGGTTTTTCAGAAGCCTAGACTTAGCAACTCTATAGAAAAACTTTGAATTCCCATGATCCATGTGAGATAGGTATTTTAGTTTACATCTGATAGATGCACCTTTAGCTTCCAACTCTTCAATGGTTTTAATTACCATTTCCAGATTTCCTTCTTGTCTATGAAGATCAATGTTGAAGGGGTCTTCTTGCAGATTAATTCTAACCTCCTTCATTTTCTGCAGATAATATTTCTTTTCTGCCTGCTTGATCTCATGAAGATTCTTTGACCATTGCTTAATCCAGGCCTTTGATTTTTTAATATTGTCATAGAAAGTTCTCATGGAGTTTGTAGATCTGACCTTGGGTAAAGAGGTGTAAAAGGCAATGAAATCTTTACAGAAGGATTCAGAATCTAGGAGTGAGCAGTTTAATTTAAAGGGAGTGTTACCATGCCTTTTGATAGAGAGCATAAGATTAGTAGTAAAGAATTGAGGCTGGTGATCAGATATTGAAGTACACTCGTCACTGTATACCAAGCAATTATTCCAGATCTCATTATGAGTGTTGTTTATGTAAAACACATCAAGTGCACAATATACTCTTTGTTCCCTTCTTGCTTATTAGACCATGTGTGGATGAGGTGGGAGGATGGGATATCTTTGAAGAAAATGGTGTTGAGCATTTGATCCCATTGAGTTCTTTCAACAGAGAACATGTTGAGATTTTTGCCAATTTTCAAGTCCCAGGTAGGAGTGTTATTAAAGTCCCCTGCCAAAATCCAGGTATCACAATCTTGGGATGCAATGTGATTGTTGACCTTGAGCCAAGTGTTAGCTCTAAGTCTAGACTCAGTGGAGGCATAGACATTTATCACACCAAATTTAGAGTCATTATGCTTAAAAATTACTGATTGCCAGGATCTGCAAGGGCTAGTGTAGACAGAAATATGTGAAAGGTGTCTCCATATAATGCAAAGCCCTCCTGAGGTCCCAGTTGCTTCAATCCATGTGGAGGAAAAACCTGGGCCAATCCAATCTGAAAGATTGGAGCACTCAAAGCTGGGGAGCCTAAGCTCCTGAAGAAGAATGATATCAGCATCATAACTCCTAATTTGGGAGATGGCTCTTCTCCTTTTCAGGGGGCCTTTTATGCCTCTTAGATTCCAACTAAGAATCTTCATGACAATAATTTAGGAGAGGCAACCTTGGGGGGAATCAATGAAGTTTGGCAGCTTTTTTGGATTTAAGCCGAGTATTAGCTGCAGGGGTGTTATGAAGCAGACCAGAATTATATTTACCTTTTTTCTTTTTGACCTTTTTAGCAATAGGGTCAGCAGAGGTCTTATCTTGATGAGTAGTGAGGTAAATATCATTATCCCAGAGGCTATCAGTACTTGAAAAGTGATGGGAAAGGGCATTCTCTTTGTCAAGATCTAAATCTTCAGAGTTCGTGTGTGCAGACAATTTTTCTGAGTGAGAGCATTGCCAGAATTTGGATTTGCAACACTCAGGTTGTGTAGTCTCCATAGAAGTATTGTTAATGGAGTCAGGTACAATGTTATCCCTATTAGAATTAATGACATTCAAATTAACTTCAACATTTGAAATGGAAAGATCTTGCCTGGGATTAATTTGCTGAAGGTGTGTTGAATCTGGGTATGTTTTTTGGGAAGAGTCTGCTTGTTCCTCCTTGTCATGCTGACATTGTACTCCTAATATCTCTGTTTGTTCTTGGGAGTCTGCACACCATAAACTTTGTTCCCAAACATTTGATATGTCCTTAGCCTTTTCATATCTATCTTTCAAGTCAACTGACATATTTTCAGGGGATTCTGGCACCTTGTCTGTCACCTTGTCCAATGCTATGTCTGCCACTATAACTGCCTCTAATTCCTGCAACTGCTGAGCTATCTCAGGGGAAATGGCTGAAGTTTTTGGTGAATGAGAATTTGAGTGTGAGGTGTCATCAGAGTCAAAAAGCAGGAGGGGGGCTGCAAATTCTATTTCAGGTGAAAGTGTATTGGTATGAGGGATAGAGTGAGTGATTGATGTGTTGGGGGGCTGAGTGTGATGGGGAGTTGGCAAGTCGAGACCTTTGCATATAACATCTGCAAAATTATCAACATCTGGATCTTCTGATATATCTGCAAGTATGGCAAAAGAGTTTGACACTTCTATGTCACTGAGGTCACTGTCAATATCTGCAGCAGGTTCATTGTTCTGGATATCCATGTTATGTGGAGGGACTGGTGCACTTGTGCATCCATGTTGCATGTCCCCTTCAGTATAATCAATACCTTTTCCATTAATTAATGAAACTCCATTCAAATCTTCTGTCTCAGTTATATTCTCTGGTGTAGTTGAGACTGAGACCATTTTGTTCCCATTCGGAATACCTCGAGAAATTTTGCTTGATGAAAGTTGATGGCTGGTGTTACTCTTGGAATCCTTCAGGATTTTTGATAAGGTCCTATGAAGATCAATTCTTGGAGGCAGAAGTGGTGCCTTGCCTTTAACATTTAGCATGTTTCTGTTATGCTCAATGTTTGATTTGTTAATTTGAGAAACACCTTGAGAAGATACTTTTACTGACTCAACTTGATGCTTAGTTGTCAAAGTAAGCTTTTCCATATCACCAACTGGTCGATTTTCCTTGATGAATATTCCCTTGTTTTTTAAAACCTTAATTCCCATTTGCTTGTCAGCAGTTGATGTTCTGAAGGAAAGCTGGGAATTATCAGAGAGTTCATGATTTTTCTGTTGTGCCAAGTTCTTGAGTTCCCTATGTTTCTGAATTCTTCTAGCACTGCCATTTACCTTGCTCCATTCCTTTTGAGGAAGAGGAACATTTTGAACTGGTATGTTAATGCTTATTGCTGCATGGTGGTTGATCTGTTTGGATTGCTCAGAGATGGCAATTCCTTTTTCCTGAAGATCCTTGTGAGTTGTTTCCTTGTGAGGAAGGAAACATTCACTGCCAATCTTATGTCTAGAGTTACAGCTCTGGCAATGATTTGGTAAACCTACCCATCTAAGTTGTAAGATAGATGTCTTCCCAAAGAAATCTAAGAATGATATGGCAGTAGGGATGACTTTGGTAATGTCCAGCTGAATGAAGCATTTGGGTGGTTTGAATGAGGAATATTCTGTGGTAAGGTAGGTGCCAATGGAGTTGAAAATGGAAGAGAAACAATCTTCATTCCAGTAAATGGGACTTAGCTCACTCATAGTGACAGAAGCAATGTGGTACTTTTTGAATTCATTCAGAGGCATGGTGGCATTCCATTTTAAGAAAGATACTTGGAAGGTGTCACAGGTAGTGAAGCCAAGCTTCAGTAAATAATTTGAGGTCCTGGGGCAGCCACATTCCACCATAATGTAAGGGAAGTTTAACCAGTAAATAGAATTAATGACAATACCCTTATGTAACCTCAAAAGATGGTCCCAGAGCTTCTCTATTTTTAACCCAACAGAATCCACTTTGACAACAACAGCAACCTTTGATAAAGATTCAATTTTGGAAGCAATTAAGGGTAAGTTCAGGTGAATACCTCTGAAAAGCTGTGTGTTTGTAGGGGCTCTTGATTGTTGGTATTCAAACTCAGTGGCTAATTGTTCATCCGAGATGATTGGTTGTGCTGGTCGAGGAAATAAAGGTAATGGTACCCCGTTTGCATCCAATCTTGGTAAAGTTTGGGATCCCCTTTGATCCAGAGACAGAGTGTCCCAGTTCGGAGCAAAATGGCTGAAATGATGCATATCTTTTAACAGAGATTCTTCATTAGCAAAGTTCCCAAATTTGATAATTTTAGATGGATCAAGATGGAATGCACTTAACTGAGAGAGAAGAGCGTCCCTTTGAGCAGCAGGAAGGAGCATGAAATTGTGAAGGATCGAAAGTGAATTTGAATTTAGGGCTGACGGGCCATGAAAAAGTGTATTTTTTTGGGGGAAATTCGCCATAAATGCAAAATGAAAAGGAGAAGGCTGTCAGAGGCTAGGGAGGCTAAAGAAGTGGGAATGAGATCCTGGAGAAAAATCTATCTAAGAGCTTAAAAGGATAGAAATACCACAAAATTGCCAGAGGTACTCAAAAACATGGATTGAATCATTCTGAAAAAATTTTAACCATAATTTTGTTCTCTGACCATCCACAATGTATCTGAAAAGTTGCAGTTGCTGAGATGTTCTTTTTGCCTGTAAATTCTAGCACCCAAGCTTCAATCATCTCGGCTTCAAATTCTTCTGAAGATGGTACAATTGAATATTCTGATTCGAACAGGTAATCTGGGAAGAATTGGTTGAGAATAAGACTGTCCCAGAGCTCCGAAGATGATCCCCTTAGAAAACCACAGGTAATTCTATGATCTTGCTTCAGAACAGTAAAGAATTTGGTATCCATGCATAGAGAAAATGTTGAGGAAATCGAAAATTGCTGGGCCTCTACAGGGCCAGCAAAGTGAAGAGGGCAAATTCGGATCAAACAGTGAATTCTCTGGTGAATCAAATCAAGAACGAGTTTGAATCACAAAAGACAAGGAAATCAAGAAAATTGGCGCTGATTGATGACGTGTCCTTTTTTTTTTTTTAATTATGAACATTATGTTACCCAGATACATATTTGTTACTTGGTACTGCACGAACATGACCATTGACCAGACAGAGTGACCTTGGATCATGAGATTTAATATGATTTGACAACTTGGTATACCCCATGGTCGTTTTTATCTGCTTGGTATACCCCAATGTAGAATTTAAACCATCTCATTCTTTATCCTATACGCTGGCAAGCTGAAGATACATCCAAACATGGCACTAGTGATTTGACCTTTGACCCAAAAGTTGTGGCTAGAAAATGGGTTTCATTTTGTCAGAATCCTTTACCATAACCGAAAATGACATTTCCCATCGTTTCCCCAAACGAAAATTGCTTTTAGGGTTTATCCACGATTTTTCTTCCTAGTCTGCTTTGAGATCTACAGGACGGATTCTGCTACCTCTACTGCATGGTAGATCTTTTACAAGTTGTACGAGACAGGCTATGTGCAGATCTACACATTTAGCTGGCGCCATGCCATATTCCCACAAATCCGGTACTGTACCAATATCTTTTCTTCATGATTTAGATTTTCTTGTCCAGAGATATCTGCTTAAGCATGCAAGAGTGCAGCCATGAATCTTCCTTTCTTGATTAGGGTTTCATTTGTAAATTTAGGGTTCTCAGTTTAAAACCGCTTTGGACGGATTCAGAAAAAGCCCTTTTATTCCTACTCAGACGAAGAATCTCTGGTAGAAAAATGCTTGCAAGCTAACCCTCATGGGCATCTCTTAAACAACTCAAAACAGAATACATGCTTTAAACAACTCAAAACAGAATACATGTTGAGCCATGCTGAATCAATGAAACCATTATAATCGGGATTAAAAAACCTCGCCCTTTCGGGTTTTCGAGGAAAAACCCTGATCATAATAGGATCATTAACCAGGCTAGAATTCTAATGGTGTAACAAGTTTCCCTCAGGCCTACTAGCCTTGTTGGGATGAGTACATAGGTATAGAACATGCTCTGACATGAAGAACGGAACAAGGTTCGCGCATAAACCGTAACAATCCTCAGACAAGGGACTAGAATCCACTCTCAACTTGACAGATCAATTACTGCATCCTCCCAACCTGGCATCTGCAAAACAAAGGAAAAAATTAAGCTAAAAAAGGCCCTTCAGGTTCCTCCAGGCTCTAGGGCCTCCCCATAGGCACGAGGCACGAGGGCCCACAAGACTCTAGGGTCTCCAACTAAGCAGCTTGGTATCTGCAAAACAAAAAAGAAAAATAAGCTAAAAAAGGCCCCTCGGGCTCATCCAGGCTCTAGGGCCTCCCCATAGGCACAAGGGCCCACAAGACACTAGGGTCTCCAACTAAGCACAAGGGCTTCCAACCAGGTGCTAAGGCCAACAACTGGCATGAAAGCCTCCAACTGGCACTAGGGCCAACAACCAAGGAAACACCTTTATGACGGAAGGAACAAGGGTGGGCGGGTGGGGCTTGAAACTCCAAGAAGAAGAGATGCACGTTGAGGAGCTGATGAAGGAAAGGATGAGACTAGGGACCTAAATAGGGGAGACACGCAAAGGACAAAATAACTGCCAGGCAACTACCTAGTAGTTCAAGAACTTCATTTACCTTCAATTCTATGAAAATGAAGGTAAATGTCATTTATATTTTGCATGGCCAACTCTGAACTAATAGAGTAGATGCAAAACAATGTCTATACTATGGCAAAAGCACATCTGGCATCAAGAAATTGGCAGAGCCAACACTTACGAATGCCGTTCGAATCGAATTGAGGCAGCTGCTGAGCTTTCCATTCCTGAAAAGCAACATGATCATGAGTATAACTCTGATCAAAAACAACAATAAGGTATTTCAGTTAGTTTTACTTGTATAGACTGAATTTCAGGTCTCAAGTTGGCGCCATTTACTTTTATCCCCTGCTTTATAGTATGAAAGAATGGCTCCTGTCTATTTGCATGGACTACAGGTAGAATTTACAAGGGTTTCTCACAATTAGTATCTATGCCTAATAAGGCTCAAAAATATATGCATCTGTGCTTATTTTTCTAGAAATACACCCCTCTATGAATACCCCTGTTTTGTATATGCAGGGCAAAGGGTTACAATGGCTGAACGGTGATTAACCGAGAGGCTTCATTGTACCTTTTGGCCCTTCATGCATTACCAAGATTATTGCTAATGTCATGTTGTTTGGCTGCAGGTACCGAACCTCTCCTGCCCTTGTGATTTCTTTGTTCCTGTTTGTATTAAAGCTAGGAGTAATCTGGAGGCGGAATTGGAAGAAACACATCAGCTTATATGGCTGTGCTTCTATGATCACATGATGCAAATATATGGCCAGCTTTGCAAGTCGCTCTGTTTTTCAAAGTGTCAAAGACAAAAACAGGTTGTAACTACTTTTTATTTTCTAGTTTGTGACCTCATTTTGAACACGTTCAAATGATTGATTCTAAATGGAAATTTCTGTTACAATCCTATTTACTGCAATATTAAAGCGGAAACAATTTTCATTTGCTTAATGTCTTTATTTTCATGAATACATGTAAATGACAGATTTTCTTAAGAGAAACACATTAATAAATGCCTTGATTTTATTTCTTAAATAAACTGACATGTTGTTACTACTGGGATTAATATGCTACTACTTTTTAATTGCTATTCAGAGAAAATAGCAGAAGTGATTCTTGCTTTTTCCTTTTATATTACAAGGTTTTTTGAAAAATGAACATGCTCATTAGATCATGAAAATACCGTGCCAATAGTGTTCATACTATAATCAATGGTCTTTACTTCAGCATGAATACTGACAGGTTTACATATTGTTTGCTACATTGATGGCATGTGGCCTAAGTTTTCACATACAGATTTCTTAATGGTTAAACCATCTATTTCTGAGTCCAGATGTCTCATTGTGGTTACTAGATAACTATGGGCCTTAGGCAAATGATAATAGTGATTGAATCATATAGAAATAATATTATCGTGAATTCTTAACGTCAATATAATACTGGCTACTGTCTGTGTGGCACAAGTATTTGCATCTTGGCTCTATTCGTGTCTTCATAGACTCCGTTCAAGACTGTATAACTAGCAGGAAAAATAAGGTGTCTTAATGACTAAGTTTACATGGTTACTAAGATATTCTTGTCTCAGATTTTACATTGGATAATAGACTAATGGAACATGAGTACCAAGTTTGAATGCGTTCAAATTTTTGGATTGATAAGACAGTGGATGGATTGACTGAAGCTGATGCTGACCTAGGACACTAGGTTAGGCCGGGTTTTTTTTAGACACTTCAATTCTCTGGTTTAACTGGAGTTGCTTGTGTCCTTTAGTCTAAAGTCCTATTGATCATGCATTCAATCTTTATACTGATTTTTGTTAAACGAGCACTACTTATGACTGCTGAATGTTTACAGGATTTTCTCAGTCCTTTATGGCATAAGGATTGTTTTACAAGAAATCTTTTAAAGATTTTAAGGCCTTGTGATGCCCGTTGCCTTTCGGCTTATTATCAATAATCATATGCCACTCGGCCTGATGCATTCCGTGTTTCTATGAACTTGGGGACTCAAGTTTGACATGAAGACTGCTAAAGGAAACTATTAACCATTATTAAAGGTATTTAGTCTCATCCTGCTAATAAGGGTTTTTGTTTATTGGGTTGGGTCTGACCTCTACTGTATAGTAGGGGTCAGCCCTCCCTATCTATACAGTCATGTTATCCTGAGGTCAACCTCACCCAATGGGTGGAGGTAGGATTTTTTTTAATTATGAACATTATGTTACCCAGATACATATTTGTTACTTGGTACTGCACGAACATGACCATTGACCAGACAGAGTGAACTTGGATCATGAGATTTAATATGATTTGACAACTTGGTATACCCCATGGTCGTTTTTATCTGCTTGGTATACCCCAATGTAGAATTTAAACCATCTCATTCTTTATCCTATACGCTGGCAAGCTGAAGATACAATCAAACATGGCACTAGTGATTTGACCTTTGACCCAAAAGTTGTGGCTAGAAAATGGGTTTCATTTTGTCAGAAACCTTTACCATAATCGAAAATGACATTTCCCATCGTTTCCCCAAACGAAAATTGCTTTTAGGGTTTATCCACGATTTTTCTTCCTAGTCTGCTTTGAGATCTACAGGACGGATTCTGCTACCTCTACTGCATGGTAGATCTTTTACAAGTTGTACGAGACAGGCTATGTGCAGATCTACACATTTAGCTGGCGCCATGCCATATTCCCACAAATCCGGTACTGTACCAATATCTTTTCTTCATGATTTAGATTTTCTTGTCCAGAGATATCTGCTTAAGCATGCAAGAGTGCAGCCACGAATCTTCCTTTCTTGATTAGGGTTTCATTTGTAAATTTAGGGTTCTCAGTTTAAAACCGCTTTGGACGGATTCAAAAAAAGCCCTTTTATTCCTACTCAGACGAAGAATCTCTGGTAGAAAAATGCTTGCAAGCTAAGTTTATATTTTGCATGGCCAACTCTGAACTAATAGAGTAGATGCAAAACAATGTCTATACTATGGCAAAAGCACATCTGGCATCAAGAAATTGGCAGAGCCAACACTTACGAATGCCGTTCGAATCGAATTGAGGCAACTGCTGAGCTTTCCATTCCTGAAAAGCAACATGATCATGAGTATAACTCTGATCAAAAACAACAATAAGGTATTTCAGTTAGTTTTACTTGTATAGACTGAATTTCAGGTCTCAAGTTGGCGCCATTTACTTTTATCCCCTGCTTTATAGTATGAAAGAATGGCTCCTGTCTATTTGCATGGACTACAGGTAGAATTTACAAGGGTTTCTCACAATTAGTATCTATGCCTAATAAGGCTCAAAAATATATGCATATGTGCTTATTTTTCTAGAAATACACCCCTCTATGAATACCCCTGTTTTGTATATGCAGGGCAAAGGGTTACAATGGCTGAACGGTGATTAACCGAGAGGCTTCATTGTACCTTTTGGCCCTTCATGCATTACCAAGATTATTGCTAATGTCATGTTGTTTGGCTGCAGGTACCGAACCTCTCCTGCCCTTGTGATTTCTTTGTTCCTGTTTGTATTAAAGCTAGGAGTAATCTGGAGGCGGAATTGGAAGAAACACATCAGCTTATATGGCTGTGCTTCTATGATCACATGATGCAAATATATGGCCAGCTTTGCAAGTCGCTCTGTTTTTCAAAGTGTCAAAGACAAAAACAGGTTGTAACTACTTTTTATTTTCTAGTTTGTGACCTCATTTTGAACACGTTCAAATGATTGATTCTAAATGGAAATTTCTGTTACAATCCTATTTACTGCAATAATAAAGCGGAAACAATTTTCATTTGCTTAATGTCTTTATTTTCATGAATACATGTAAATGACAGATTTTCTTAAGAGAAACACATTAATAAATGCCTTGATTTTATTTCTTAAATAAACTGACATGTTGTTACTCTGGGGATTAATATGCTACTACTTTTTAATTGCTATTCAGAGAAAATAGCAGAAGTGATTCTTGCTTTTTCCTTTTATATTACAAGATTTTTTGAAAAATGAACATGCTCATTAGATCATGAAAATACCGTGCCAATAGTGTTCATACTATAATCAATGGTCTTTACTTCAGCATGAATACTGACAGGTTTACATATCGTTTGCTACATTGATGGCATGTGGCCTAAGTTTTCACATACAGATTTCTTAATGGTTAAACCATCTATTTCTGAGTCCAGATGTCTCATTGTGGTTACTAGATAACTATGGGCCTTAGGCAAATGATAATAGTGATTGAATCATATAGAAATAATATTATCGTGAATTCTTAACGTCAATATAATACTCAAGCTCTTTATCATTGTGGCACAAGTATTTGCATCTTGGCTCTATTCGTGTCTTCATAGACTCCGTTCAAGACTGTATAACTAGCAGGAAAAATAAGGTGTCTTAATGACTAAGTTTACATGGTTACTAAGATATTCTTGTCTCAGATTTTACATTGGATAACAGACTAATGGAACATGAGTACCAAGTTTGAATGCGTTCAAATTTTTGGATTGATAAGACAGTGGATGGATTGACTGAAGCTGATGCTGACCTAGGACACTAGGTTAGGCCGGTTTTTTTTTTTTTTTTTTTTTTTATATAACTTGTTAGCTATATTACAAGAATGTAATTGAATAGCACCCGTGAGGGAGTAAACCCAGTAAACCTTTGTGTTGACTATCCCTCTTGGGCAATTAGACTTTGAAATTTTTGTGCAATTGAGCACATGTAAGTTCTGTTGGGGCACCTCTTAGCTATAAGGATAACTTGAGTATCTAGATTTAGCCCTTAATGTGTACACTCACATGGCTTAATAGTAATCCAGGCCGACCTAGGCATCAATTTGCTTATGTGGCAAATCCAGTGTCCAGATATGGGCATAATATATGCATAGAGAAACCATGGTATTTTTTTAGAGGAATATTTCCATGGCAATATGTAATGCTAATTTCGCAGGCATTCATTTACATTTCTTGAGCATTATGGTTACACCTAAGTGGCCTTCATAATTATGATGGGTGGCTAAGGGGATATTCCACTGGCTTTATGTGGTCTCTTCCCAAGAATATCTTGCAGAGCATATTTGATTCTGAATTTTGCCTTGAATATTTTTCATAATGGGATTTTTCGTATTTTGCAAATCCGGCCTCGTTCTTGGCTGGAATGGCATGCTATAGGCAGAAACTTCCAAGTTAATCTTCATACTGATTAGGTTCGGATTATGCCTTGAATATTTTTCATAAGGGGCTTTTTCATACTTTGCAAATCCGGCCTCTTTTTTGGTTGGAGTGGCATGCTACAAAGAAGATTTTGAGTTCATATTACGCAAATCCGGCATATTTCTTGGCTGGAATGGCATGCTATAAGCAGATGCTTCTGAGTTAATCTTCATACTGATTTATTCCGGATTTTGCCTTGAATATTTTTCACGAGGGGCTTTTTCATGCTTTGCAAATCCGGCCTCTTTCTTGGCTGGAACGGCATGCTACAAGCTGAAGCTTTTGAGTTAATCTTCATACTGATTAGGTCCTACTTTATGCTGAACATCATGATATAGGCAGGCACTGCTGAGTTTAGTTCATCTTTTCAAGATATAGATCCACATCTGCTTTTTGGATCTCTTTGTTTGTTGAAAGGGAAAGTGTGTATCCATTTGCATATGGATTCTTTGCCTCAAATTATGGAGCTTGTCTCAGGAAAATGTGGAGCTATTGATGGTTGGGTCTTACCGTTGTCAAATGGCATCATGCTGGAATTTTAGACAATGCTAGCTGCTCCCGCTTATATTACTACAAGAAGAAGAAGACTATGGGTCTAATTCTACAAATAATCGTAATGCAATGCATTTCCATATATTTAGGTAGGACATAATGGGTACGCTTGTACTGGATTTGCTTATGCATGCACTTGCTAAAAAAAATTGCTAGCAGCACTTTGATGCTTCTGTGCTAATTACTGTTAAATGCCTCTTTTCCTATTAATTGCTTATATTTAGCTTATGGCAGAATCTGCCTCTGAACCGCTCGGGATTTTGCTATTTTTGTTTCCAATATATTGGTTATGCTCTCTTATTTGTCAAGATTTATGTCAATAGATTCTAAGATATTTTTGATCTTTGGGCAAAAGGACTACATTAGGTGATCGGTTAATAACCGAGAAGCCTAAGGTACCTTTTGGCCCTTGCATCTTTACCCTTATCAGGCTAATGATGTATTGATTGGCTGCAGATACGGGCTTCTCCTCTTAATGTTTTCCTTTTGTCCAGTGTATTAGGAGTTCTTAGGAGTTGACATGCAAATGGGGACTGGAGCTTGGCACATCGGATGCAGTTTAAATGATTACATCAAATTGGTACTCTATGTGGTTGTTATTAATGTTTTGTGAACTGATACTCTTTCCTAGGATAGCCACGATGGCTGAAAAGTTTAGCCTTGACATAGAATGCTGGCTGTCCAAAACTATCTCATGCATACATGAGAAAACAGGGATCTTATATGGCACGACATAGTGTACTAGTTACACTAATGTAACTATGTTTTCTTATACATCAATGGTTTACTGTCCTAAGGTATTTATTGAGCTTGAGAAACGTTGTCCATTTGGGTGCTTATGATATTTGAACTTCAAGTCTTTGTGATTGTATTATGAAGATTACTAGTAGTTAACTGTTTTCCCTGGATTTATGGTACCATCCTGGATTGAAAAGTCCTTGTATGGCCAGATAAGACAGCGGAGGGATTGACCAATGCTGATGTTTGTGCTAGGTTTAACTAGTTCAAGCCGGTTTTTTTTATGACACTTCTGTGCATTGGTCTTATCAGTGCTGCCATATTTCCTTGGTTAAGGTTTCTTATCCTTTCGATTATATATTAAGGCTTAGGTCTCTTCGGATTGCATTGATTTTTTTTAAATTCCATATATTTCTGATGCATGATTAATGGCAGAATATGAGAATCAAGAAGAGTTTGAGTTCAAAATAGTGATTCCAATGGAACTCAGAACTCGTGAGCTGAGGCTTTGACAAGATGCAAAATTGAAAGACCCAGATGTCATTGTTTGCCATCTGGCACAGTGTGCCATTTGACTGAAAACACATACATGGACTGTTGTCCACCATTGCCACTTGGCTTGTTATTTAAAATATGGATGAGCTTTGGAACAATAAAGTTCCTACGTAGCCACATGGCTTATGTTCATGCCAACTGATGATACGTCTGTTTGCTGGAATTCGGTTTGATTCCAGGTGCTAATGCAAGTTCGCAACAACTACTTTTCAATTTGAAGTAGTGTTACTTTCATTCTAAGTTTCTATTGCAAAAAGGAAACGGAGGTTCCTTAAGCTCTGTGATCATATTTTTTGTTTTTGTACTATCTTCAAGCATTGGCAAACAGTTCTCATAAGGTGAGGCATGATTCCTGCAGTTGTAGGGGTCTGTCATCCCTATGAAAACTGTGTTGCAGGAAGAATCTTGGCCTCTCCTTATGGTAGGAGGTAGGGTTTTTCTTATATAACTTGTTAGCTATATTACAAGAATGTAACTGAATAGCACCCGTGAGGGAGTAAACCCAGTAAACCTTTGTGTTGACTATCCCTCTTGGGCAATTAGACTTTGAAATTTTTGTGCAATTGAGCACATGTAAGTTCTGTTGGGGCACCTCTTAGCTATAAGGATAACTTGAGTATCTAGATTTAGCCCTTAATGTGTACACTCACATGGCTTAATAGTAATCCAGGCCGACCTAGGCATCAATTTGCTTATGTGGCAAATCCAGTGTCCAGATATGGGCATAATATATGCATAGAGAAACCATGGTATTTTTTTAGAGGAATATTTCCATGGCAATATGTAATGCTAATTTCGCAGGCATTCATTTACATTTACTGAGCATTATGGTTACACCTAAGTGGCCTTCATAATTATGATGGGTGGCTAAGGGGATATTCCACTGGCTTTATGTGGTCTCTTCCCAAGAATATCTTGCAGAGCATATTTGATTCTGAATTTTGCCTTGAATATTTTTCATAATGGGATTTTTCGTATTTTGCAAATCCGGCCTCGTTCTTGGCTGGAATGGCATGCTATAGGCAGAAACTTCCAAGTTAATCTTCATACTGATTAGGTTCTGATTATGCCTTGAATATTTTTCATAAGGGGCTTTTTTCATACTTTGCAAATCCGGCCTCTTTTTTGGTTGGAGTGGCATGCTACAAAGTTGAAGATTTTGAGTTCATATTCTGCAAATCCGGCATATTTCTTGGCTGGAATGGCATGCTATAAGCAGATGCTTCTGAGTTAATCTTCATACTAATTTATTCCGGATTTTGCCTTGAATATTTTTCACGAGGGGCTTTTTTTCATGCTTTGCAAATTCGGCCTCTTTCTTGGCTGGAACGGCATGCTACAAGCTGAAGCTTTTGAGTTAATCTTCATACTGATTAGGTCCTACTTTATGCTGAACATCATGATATAGGCGAAATTTGCTTTGAAGTTCGGGCCATCTTTTCAAGATATAGATCCACATCCGCTTTTTGGATCTCTTTGTTTGTTGAAAGGGAAAGTGTGTATCCATTTGCATATGGATTCTTTGCCCCGAGCAAAATGGTGAAAATGATGCATATCTTTTAACAGAGGTTCTTGATTAGCAAAGTTCCCAAATTTGATAATTTTAGATGGATCAAGATGGAATGCACTTAACTGAGAGAGAAGAGCGTCCCTTTGAGCAGCAGGAAGGAGCATGAAATTGTGAAGGATCGAAAGTGAATTTGAATTTAGGGTTTGACAGGCCATGAAAAAGTGTATTTTTTGGGGAAATTAAGCCATAAATGCAAAATGAAAAGGAGAAGGTCACGAGGCTAGGGAGGCTAAAGAAGTGGGAATGAGATCCTGGAGAAAAATCTATCTAAGAGCTTAAAAGGATAGAAATACCACAAAATTGCCAGAGGTACTCAAAAACATGGATTGAATCATTCTGAAAAAATTTTAACCATAATTTTGTTCTCTGACCATCCACAATGTATCTGAAAAGTTGCAGTTGCTGAGATGTTCTTTTTGCCTGTAAATTCTAGCACCCAAGCTTCAATCATCTCGACTTCAAATTCTTCTGAAGATGGTACAATTGAATATTCTCGATTCAAACAGTAACCCAGGAAGAATTGGTTGAGAATAAGATCGCCCCAGAGCTCGGAAGATGATCCCCTTAGAAAACCACGTAATTCTATGATCTTGCTTCGAACGAAGAAAAATTTGGTATCCATGCATAGAGAAATGTTGAGGAAATCGAAAATTCTTTGGGCCTCTGAGGGGCCGAAGAAAGTGAAGAGGGCAAATTCGGATCAAACAGTGAATTCTCTGGTGAATCAAATCAAGAACGAGTTTGAATCACAAAAGACAAGGAAATCAAGAAAATTGGCGCTGATTGATGACGTGTCCATTTTTTTCAACGTTTTTGGAAATCTACTTTCGGGTGGCTATACCTCACGGGTCCCTCTTGCTCTACAAAAACACACCAAGTTTGGCACTAAGGCGGATTCCGGATGTTGTAAGAAATTTCCTTCTTTGGGTATGCCGGATTGAAGCTTCTTCAACTCTTTCTCGTAAGCGACATCGTGAGTGAAACAGAGAATAAAGGACGGATTTGATGAGAGGAAGAAGGGAGACTATGAAGAAAAGAGTAATAGAAACAAATTTGATTGCAAGTTACCGGACTCGGCGATGTACGATATGGCGACATAGGCGCAATAGCCCCCTTCGTGCTCGAGCCAAATGAGAAATGGGCCAACAAATATCATATCGTCATCCGAATAGCGATAAAAATCGAAGAAGAAAGATGGAGAAACCGACCACGTCGAATCCTTTTCTTTTTTTATCCGCAGGACCCATTTCGAAGGATTGAGCCGGGCCGACTGTTCCCGGGCGTAAAAAATAAGTGCATGCCTTAATTCTCGATACGCTTATATGCCCCGTTTGAAAAACAAAGCTTTTGTCCATCCCTTCTTTGTATCTCGGATTTAAGAGCTCAACGACAATCCACGAGTTCATACCCAAATTTGGGTCTATAAAGCGCACAATTCGAGGAGGTCAATCTCGATCTCGAGGTCTAAAATTTGCACAATTTGCTTTCAATTTAAGCAATAGATCTGCACTTTGAACTCGGCAAACGTCTCACTAAGCTTAAATTTAAGCAAATAGATCTGCCGAATTCTCAACTAAGCTTAAATTGAAAGCTAAGTTGAATTTAAATTGAAAGCTTAAATTTACATCCGTTAAGATCCCGAGATTCAAATCCTAGCTCGGGCTATCGGTTACCCGGTCACGGGAAACGTCATTGAAGCCACGCTATCCTCTTTTATATCGATATCCGGAAACGTGTCAAAAAATTTTACGAAGGAGTGTTGCGCACAAGATCTGCGAACGTGTCCAAATATTAAGGTAAGAATCTAAGGTAATATACCCTCCAATAATTATCTGACTAAATATAAAATTGTTCGAACCGGAGTTGTTTTTGGAATTATCATCATTTTCCGGCTATCTTTTCCGGCGTGCCCATGGAAGCCATTTCGCCCATTGAGAAATTCCAGATTCTTGCCGTAGCTAGAGGGCAGCAAATTCCTATGAATAGGCATGATCTTTGCAGCAAATTCGTGTGATTCTTAGCGTTTTGAGGTTAAAACATGAATTGTCAGAAAAATCTAAGCAAAGCCAAGCAGAATGTTTGATTCTTGAAGCAAAAACAGAGGTTGAATAGGAAAATTACTGTAGATTTGTGATGTTCGCATGAATATTTCTTTGTGGAAATTTGTCTCTGAGCTATTGAAGGTGGATTGGCGTTTGCTATGAAAAATCTTAGAAGACCAGAAAAGCATGCACAAATAATTAAAAGAACTCGTTAAGAAGCTCATTGCCATCTCCAGCAAGCACGTATGAAAAGTGAAGCAGAACGGCATCAAGAGAAGGGAGATCACCAGACTCCTGGCCATGGCCAAAAGAAGAGAGGAAAAAAAAGTGAATAAAACAAATGGCGCCTGGAATTTCCACTGTCGGTAGTTTGCTGCTTACGCAGTGACGACGTGGCAATCAAGCCGGTTTGCCAAATTCGGCAACAGACATCACGTTCCAACAGTTTTGTTCCATAAATCAAAGTGACCCACCCGCCTATCGGGTGCTCACATTAGGGAGGTTTCCACATGTGCTAACTTAGGGAGGTTTCCATGTATTATAGCGTTTGGATCATCTTTCATTGCAAGCCATCGATGTGGGGAATATTCCTGGCATTGTACCAGATCGATGGCCCACATCATTTACAACTAAAGCCAGACAAACTTTTCCAATGGTGCACCTTGACCTCAATGGTCCAAAACCACCATATCATTAAATGAAAGAAATTACATAAACCTTGGTAGACCGGATTTGCCACCATGCGTTGGCCTCATCTTCAATGAACAGAGGGTTGGAGGCCGAATTAAAGAAGGAATTTATGGAAAAAAAGAGCAGAAGATCTGCAACACAAGTATGTATGTATTCTATGTATCTGCTGCCAGTAGAAGCCGTTCCCATGCCTTCCTGCAACCTGCAATTTCTCTGCTTTTGCAAACTGCCAATCTCCTGTTTCTGCATTGAAATGCTCTCTTGCCATAGTATGCCTTCTGCCATACCGCCTGCCCTGTTCAAAGCCACCATAGCTTCAATAGTAGCCCATCGAATCCCTAACAGAGGATTTCTAACACAAAGTTCTCGAGATTTTGTACAGTTCTGCAAAATGGGATGAAAGATGGTAGGAAAAACATGACAAAATGCTTCAAAATCCGACATGATCCTTTCTTCTTAAAATTGAGTCTCTTAAAAACGTCAACATCTTGAAGGAAATATGGTGCCCAAGAGAGTAAGAGAGTAATCATATATTCACATATCTTGGAGCTTCAAGAAAAGGAATGCCCTCTTCCGGAGAATTGTACCAAAGCAACTAGACTACAAACAATCAATGCATTTACACAACAAACACAACGGTTCAAACCAGACTCAAAAGTCCCCTGGAGTCGAATCGAAAGCTCCATGTTTTTGGTGTAAGCCTTCGCAAACAGCGAATTCGACTGCTCTGTGCCTTGTATATGTTAAGATAATGCTCGCTTTATATTCACATACCGAAGAAAAAGGTGTGAACTATCTAAGCTACTAGTCATGCCTAACTTCTCTTTTACTGATGTGTTCTACTATTATCATACACTATAAAATGTTTCTAGAACTGTTGGTGACAACAGCATGTACGACACTCATTCAAATTTCCCCACATACATCTAAATAAGAGTCTACAGTGTTTATACCATCAAGGCAATCAGCTATAAAAGCTATAACATAAAAGGCTTCACATAACAATGTACCGGATTACGCTCGTAAAGCATGTGGTTCTTTGTAAAGTACTTATACGAATCGCGGCCCTTAGCAAGCATTTCAGGGTCAATGGGCCCAATGATTCCGATCACCCATGCAAGCAAACTTGCTAAAGAATTATTTTGGAAAAGCACCTGTAAGAATGGAACATCACTACTTTAGAAAACCAAGAGTAGTCATGTAGCATAATATTCAAAATTAGTTATATAGCACGATATACATTACAATCAGAAAAACACTGTTGAGGTTAACAAAGAGATTCCAATTTTAATACTTAAAATTACATTAAATATTTGTCGCATAGAAACACTGGCCTATTTCTAGTTTGCGGCCCCCCCCTGTCCCGGTGAAGACGACGGCCTGCAGCAGGTGAATACGACAGAGTACAGAACAGCCCAAATAAGACAAAAAAAAAACTGTTATTGATTCAAAAGAACTGTTTTGTCACTCGTTCACCTGCTGCAGGCCGTCGTCTTCACGGGACCGGGGAGAGGGCAAACTAGAAGTCTCCCGAAACACTGATAAGTGCTGACTCAAATGACAGGAAATGATCTGGATTAAAATGAAAAGCTTGTACTGCAATCACAAAGAAACTGGTGGGAAACAGAACTACACAGATAGCACAGCCAAGTACATCAGGCACAGAAAAACTTACATTGCCTGCGCACAGCTCACCCAAGATGCATCCCAGTGACCAAATATCAATTTTCTGATCATATAAAAGACCTAAAATAACTTCCGGTGCCCGATAAGATCTTGATTGTACATATGAACAAAGATGGTCAGTCTGGAAGCAACTACTTCCAAGATCAATCACCTTGATTTCACAACGACTGTAGCTTTTCACAAGTATGTTCTCTGGCTTCAGGTCACAGTGCATGAGTCCCAATCCATGTAAAAATTCCAATGCTTCTAGACATTGCCGTATTATATAGACTGCAAGCATATTAAAACAGATATTATGATCAATCGTTCTGTATTACCGAGATGCTACCTGTAGGCGTGGCATTGTGAAATACACCTCACCACCAGATTCTCTATTGTATTTGTGAAACTCATACAAGTTTGCCCGTAAAAGCTCACATACAATGAATAGATGTTCCTGCATATCATTATAACCATCAGTCTCATCCGTGTATAGCAGCAGTAGATTTGATGCAAGAGCATGATGTCATGATATTGACAATCCCTGTTCAGTATCAGAAAAGCACAGAACATTGGTCTGTATTGAACAAACTATAATTTCACATTTTTGAGAAAAAGGACATACACGATGATAAAAGTAATCATAAAGTCGTAACAACTGATGTATGTCAGCAGGATCATGCCGATTTATATACTTAAGTAGCTTTATCTCATCAAGTTTCTGGTCAAAAAAATCCTTGTTATTTTTTATAATCTTCATGCAGGCATTCATTCCAGTGTTTAGATCATGTGCTTGTATAGCCCTATTAAATGCTGCAGAACCCAAGTACTTTGTCACATGGTAACGCCCAGCAGTTATCGAATTGATTACAACAGGAAATTTCTTGACCTTTGGATCATTAGGAAGAGAGCTCTTAGAAGCCTCTTCTTGTTTCCTTTTATTCAGAAAGCAGCGCCAGAAACGTTGGATAACAATTGCTGCATTTTGCAGTAGCAAATATTGCTCTCCTCAATTTTGTCCTGGATTGGAACGTAACCAATAGAACCAGTGACTTCATTATTTGGGAAAATGAATAAGCTGGTATGGAAATGTTATCAAATGTGTGTTGTGACATAAATGTACCGTAATGTAGCAGCTACGTCCGACGACCTAATATCTAGATTTTGAGATGTAATTTCTCCAGTAGTTCTGGATGCATGTTGCTGCATGATCCCTACTTGGGGCACTTCATGCCTGGCAAAAGCAATGCGTCAAAGAAACATTTAACGACTAGAATATGAATATTGCACAGCCTGACCAGTCATTGGAATTTAAGTCATGCGGAACATTATGCCATTGAAAGGTTTGCATGTTCAACTTTCCAAGTTAGAGTGACTAAGCAAGCCAATTGAACACATGTGTCCTACAAACAGCAAGTCACAGAAACCAAGAGTTCCCTCCAAAGGAGGTGCTCCAAGGGAGGAAAAGAGGGAGGAGCTAAACCCTTATCAACATCTTCAGGAAACTGCCTTGGATCTTTACTCTATCAAGCCAGTGAAAATAAAGGTAATCATATGCAGCTAGAGGCAAATAAGAATGCTACATAGAGACGGCATATTTCAAACCAAACTTTAATCTAAAATCCTAGATGATGAAAATTAGGAGGCTCAATACTCCAACAGTAGGAGAAATATCAAAATATTTTTTCCTTTGTTCAGAATGACTGTTCATGATTCTGTTGAGCTGTCCTTTAGCGACCCTCAAATAAACGCCACGAGAACCATGTTCTTGGCTCTACTTTATTCCTCATATACTCATGAAGAATGAGATGAATCCTATCTGCGTATGCTCCAATCTATGTTGTGTGCGCAGAGATCTCATAATATATTGAGTACTTTATTAAAGGCCACTGGTTTGCAACCTGATAGGCTTTGACAAAGATGAAGTCTCACAATAGAACCTACCTTCTATATTGGGCACCACTGCTCAGTTCTAGTTGATGACAGAATGCTCTAAACTGTCCCATAGCAGCTCATATTTTGCACAATAATGAACGGATATCTATGTATTCTAAATAGCGAATGAGAGTTCATCCATCACATCTGATCTCACATTATCCATTCGCCAGAAATCAAGAAATGCTCTTGGTTCATAGGTTGGATGCAGATTCAACTCACCTTTCTGCTGCCCTCTTTATCTGCAACCATTGCATACAGTCTCCTCCATTTGAACTATGTTTGTATGATACCACAAGTAAGGTCTCGTGGAGAATCAAACATAAATATTGTGAAATCTGAGAACGATTGCAAGGTTCCCTAACCATAACTATTCTGGCCTGAACCAATTGCTAGTGTCTGAATCTTAATTTACAAGTGATGGCATCAGAAATACCCCCCATGCCATTTTGTTGAGTGCATATGTCTGTCACAATAGCATTTTTACAGTGACATAGTGAATGAACAGCCCAGAATGCTTCAGGTGCAATATGCACAAATGCAGAACCAAAACCAAGTCAAACGTACCCGACAAGCCAGTGTATAATGCTTCCGTCAAGACATCCACTGACAAACAACTCCTCATGGAATGGGTGCCAAGCCAATGCTGTAAAAAAAGGGAACATCCAGTCAATAAGGCAGAGTAGATTATCCAGCAAATATTTTGGAATCCTCTAAGATTGTCTTTAAAGAACTAAAGTCAGGTGGAAAGTTTTTCCTGTCTGGATGACGAAATGTCTAGAAATCCTGTGGCTTTACCTGATGACTTTACTCTGTAACTGACTCATGGCCTAGATACGACATTGCAACTCAAATGCTTAACCCAATACCTCATCATGCCCGGCAAGCGAAACCTTCTCCTTCTTAAAGACATTAGTTTCAAATCCCACATCAGCTCCACGGGTAACAGACCAGCTCCACGGGCTACATCAGTTTAGAAAGGAAAATCTTCGGTCTGCCCTGCCAGTTACTCGGTTGGAGCATCCAGAACGCACGCAGGTGACCGAGAGTTTACAGCGAATAGTAGGTTTTGAGCAGTCATCAGCATATCCTAGGTATATTCTAGCATATGCCTAGGATATGCCATAAACCCACATAAACAAGGGTTTGCCCCCTAGGGGCAACCCAAAAAGATACGTTCAAAGAAAATATAATTCTTGTTTGGCTCAAATTACGCATGTTTTCAGCGATATTCAACGAGGTTATCATCAAATCTTCTAGACGAATAAAGGCATTATAAGGTTATAGTTATGTTGCTTCGGAACTGGCCAACGTGATTTGAAAGGATATGACTCTTGGATAAGAAAGTTTTGAAGATGTATCTACCTTGTAAAATTTCATGATAGTGAAGTGTCAAAGGTTATATCATGTGTAAGTAGTGTATTCATATCAATGGCACAAGTTACAAACCTTAGAAAATCCAAAATCAAGTCAATTTAGGTTAGAGTACTACCACTCTATGCCACAAGCAAAATAAATAAGATTTGTTTGTCTCCAAATGTGTCTGATGGTATTCAGCCTCAAGTCTTTCAAGCTTTGATGAATTTTTTGCACACCATCAATTGTAATAGTCTCTTAGCACTTAGACCATGCTAATTAATTTGCCCAATTTTTGCTCAAACTAAGGCGTAATACCACCACACGTGCCAGAACCTAAACATACGAAATCTGTTTGATGATGTTTCTCTGCCTCATTTTGACCCATAAACTTGTCTAGATTCAATTTCAATTGCGATCATTCTCAATGGTTTTGTACCATTTGAAGCAACCTATTATAAAATTAGTAAAAACATAGTTCTGAAAAGTAAGATTAGAACCCCCAGTCCAAAAAATTTATAATTATAAATATCTAGTCATCTTGACCTAAAAAGTATCTATTGTTATATTTTTTTTGTGCCCCATCCTCCGAGCCATTTTCTCATATTCTTTACTTATGCACTTTGCTAGAGTCTTTTTGCTACCACCGGCCGGTTGCATGTAACCCCTACTAGTTTCAAAAACTGGTACAACGCCTCAATTCATGCCATCGAGGTACACGTGAGTAAATTTTTTTTCTACCTTTTGGCACGATTTTGATTTGCAACAAGTCACTGTAATTGCCATTAGGGGAAGCCCCTACTGCAAGGAGTGTATTGGCCATGATATCCATAGAAACGTAGTTAGTTATACACTGGATAAGAAGACCTGATTCCTTCACCTTATAGAGGCCTTTCCATGAGTCGGCTCCCCATGCTTCTATTCCTCTGAACTCTCTGAAGCTCTCCATAGAAAGACCAATTAGGGCAATTTGTCATATAAATACAAAAGATGTATGCTCCCCTATATTAAGGCCTGAGTCGGTGAGTCCTCGAAGTTAGTACATAACGGCAAACCACCTCATACCATCTCATACCACATGGTATGACCTCATACCACATTGCCAACATTCCTTATGATATATACAAGTGGTTGTACTATGAGGGAGCATACAAATTCTAGGCCATCCAATGAAGATTCTATAAAACACCTCTTAGATTCTTCAAGATTCAAGAAAGATTCTCTTAGATTCTCAAATATGTTATAAAGATTCCCTTAGATTCTCTTGACATCCCCATAGATTCCTTAATATTCTCTTGAAATTCCCCTAGATTCTCAAAGATTATCCCAAATTCCTCTAGATTTTGTAAGATTGTATGTAGATTCTCCTAGCTTCCTTTGCATTCTGTAAAGATTCCTCTAGATTCTCTAAGATCCCATCAAGATCCCTCTAGATTTTCAAGATTATAATAAAGATTTTGCTAGATTCTCTTGGGTCCTCCAGGATTCTATGTAGATTCTCTTAAATTTCCTTAGATTCTTTGGATTCTCTAAGATTCCATAAAGATTCCCTTAGATCTCAAGCATTTTATGAAGATTCCCTTAGATTTTTAGATTCCACTTAGATTACCCTATGTTCCCTTAGATTCCCAAGATTTTATGTAGATTCTCTTAGATTTCCTTGGATTCTATAAAGATTCCCTTAGATTCTCCAAGGTTCCATCAAGATTCCCCTACATTCTCAAGAATTTTATAAACGTTCTGCTAGATTCCTCTAAATCCCTTAGATTCTTCGAGATTTTATGTCGATTCACTTAAATTCCCTTATATTCTCTAGATACAAATTTTGAGCCATCCAATGAATATTCTATAAAGAACCTCTGAGAGCCTTCAAGATTCAAGAAAGATTCTCCTAGATTCTCAAATATGTTATAAAGATTCCCTTAGATTCTCTTGACATTCCCATAGATTCCTTAAGATTCTCTAGAGATTCCCCTAGATTCTCAAAGATGATCCCAAATTTCGTCTAGATTTTGTAAGATTGCATTTAGATTCTCCTAGATTCCTTTAGATTCTATAAAGATCTCCTGGATTCTCCAAGGTCCCATCAAGATCCCTCTATATTTTCCAAGAATTTAATAATGATTCTGCTATATTTCCTTATGTCCTCCAAGATTCTACGTAGATTCTCTTAAATTTCCTTAGATTCTCTAGATTCTCCAAGATTCCATCAAGATTCCCTTAGATTCTCAAGCATTTTATGAAGGTTCCCTTAGATTCCCAAATATTCCCGTGAGATTCCATTAGATTCCACTAAGTTTCCCCTACGTTCCCTTAGATTCCCAAGATTTTATATAGACTCTCTCAGATTCCCATGGATTCTATAAGGATTCCCTTAGATACTCCACGGTTCCATCAAGATTCCCCTACATTGTCAAGAATTTTATAAATATTCTGCTAGATTCCCTTAGATTCTTCGAGATTCTACATTGGTTCTCTTAAACTTCCTTATATTCTCTAGATACTCCAAGATTCCATCAAGATTCTCTTAGATTCTGAAGCATTTTATGAAGATTCCCTTAGATTCCCCTAGATTCCTAAAGATTCTCTTGAGATTCCCATAGATTCCCTAAGGTTTTCTTGAGACTCCTCTAGATTCTCTAAGATCCTATAAGGATTCCCCTAGATTCTCTTAAATTACTCTAGATTCCGTAAAATTCTAAGATTCCAATAAGATCCTTAGAATTCGATCATATTGCTTTAACTGCGACGGAACGATGCCAATGCACTCATTGGAATTGGAAAGCTCTCGATGAGAGGAATCCAAAGACGTGGCCCCACCTTTATCCGATCCCTCTACTCCAAGTTACTGTGATTTGAAGGCGTTAAGAAAAGAAAGCTTCCTAGAAAGCCAATATATTAATTGCTTCATTAATTTTAAAAAATACACCTTCCTTGCACCTTCTTATAACATTTCAACGGATGAGATTCTTGCCCCCTTTTTCTCATCAACAGCCGAGATTGCTTGCCCGATTCTTATGCACATGGATGACCCATGCATGGGCCCATGCATGCCCCCATGCCTATGTGGCAACATCATAGCTGGTGACCAAGTAACTTAATCTGGCTATGATCAATATTACATATAAATGGGCATTATATCACGAGAGGCATGATATACCTATAAATATATTAGTGATATATATATACAAGTTTTTTGTATTATGAGTGGTTGTACCATGAACAATTGGGAAATATAAGCGAACATTGATGGAATCTCATAGAATCTAGGGAAGTCTTTCTAGAGTCTTGGATGAGTCTAAAAAGAATCTTTATAGGATCTTCATTGGATGGCACTTTGCATTTGGCGTATGATTCCTCGAGGAATTGTACAAATTAATTTAGAAATCAAATTTAAAAGTCATGCGATGAAGATTCTATAAAGATTCTCCAAGATTCCACCAAGAATCTCTAGATACTCAAAGATTTTATGAAGATTACTTTAGATTCCTTTAGATTCTTAAAGATTCTCTTGAGATTCCCCTAGATTTCCAAAGATTATCCTAAGATTCCTCAAGATTCCATGTAGATTCTTCTAGATTTCCTTAGATTGAAGATTCCCCTTTAGAACACACCTAGTGCCAAAGATTCCCCTAGATCCCCTTGGATTCCCCCTAAATTTCCTAAAATTCCATAAACATCCCTTAGATTCTTAAGGTTCTACAAAGATTCCCCTAGATTTTCAAAGATTATCTGAAGATTTCTTTAGATTCCCCAGGATTCTATGTAGATTCCCTTAGATTCTAATTCCACTAGATTCTCTAAGATTCTATCAAGATTTCCCTAGATTCTCAAACATTTTTTGAAGATTCTCTTAGATTCCTCTATATTCTTTTAAATCCCATAGATTCCTTAAGATTCTCTTGATATTTCCTTGATTCCAAAGGTTATCCGAAATTTCCTCTAGATTCCTTAAGATTGTTGAATATTCTCTTGAGATTCCCCTAGATTTCCAAAGATTATCCTAGATCCCTTGGAATCTCCCGCGGTTCCCAAAGATTCCACATAGATCCCCTAGATTCTTAAGGTTCTATAAAGATTCCCCAAGATTCTATGTAAATTCGTTTAGATTCCCCAAGATTCTATATAGGTTCTCCTAGATTCCCTTAAATTCTATGAAGATCCCCTTAAATCTCTAAGATTCCATCAAGATTTCCCTCGATTCTTAAACCTTTTTTGAAGGTTTTTAAGTAATTCCCTAGATTGTTTTGAGATTCCCATAGATTGCTTAAGATTCTCTTGAGATTCCCTTAATTTTCAAAGATTATCCCAAGATTCCTCTAGATTCCCCAAGTTTCTACAATAATTCTCTCAGATTCCCTTAGATTCTATGAATATTCCCCTAGATTATCCAACATTGCACGGAATGATGCCAAACCACTACTCATTGAAAAACACTTGATGAGAGGAATCCAAGGCGTGGGTCCCACTTTGATCCGAGACCTCCATCGCCAGAGATAAAGTCATTTGAAGGCGATGCAAAAAGCTTCAAAGAAAGCTTCATAATTAATGAGTTGCCACCTCACTATCTTTTCATTAAATAAGGGTGCCACCTCACCTCCTTTAATATAAAAAATTCTAATTTAATAAGTGGCTAGGATTTCTCTTCCTCCTTTTGATGTAATGGTTAAAATTGGTTGCACCAAATCCACTTTTGAGGAAGCTTCGTTGCACCTTCCTTACATGTATTTAGATCAAACTTTTTTTCTTTTTTTTTGGAAGCGTGGGATATATTTTTTTAGGGCAGGGTTTTCTCGACACCGTGAGTGATGCAGGCAGAGATCTCCAACCTCAAAGATTATAAAGCTTGGGCAAAAGCCAGATGAAACTATGGCTTAGTTATAATCGCTTCGTCTTACAAAAATCAAGGGCCATGATTTTGCCTCCGCTTTTGATCCGATGGCTGAGATCGACGGCCCAGATCGAAGTTCTGAATCCAACGGTCTAGATTAAAAGCCCCAAATAAGGGGGCTACTTGGGGGACTGCAACGTGGCTACATCCGAGCCGTCGATTTTCTTTTCAACGGCCATGATCAATCTCTACATAACAAGGGGGGTGCTTAGGCAATGACGAGGTGGCCTGCATTAGAACCGTCGATTCCACAATCGACGGTCGAGATCAAAATCTCTATGGACAAGGGGGGTGCTTAAATTATTATTATGATATATGATGATTCATGACATATACTACATAAGATGATTCTCCCAGTCACCCACTTCATTCTCATTATACACTACATAAACGTGTAATGTTGTGTGATTGTAACATAAACATGAAATGTTGTGCGAACAACTCTGTGAAAATAGCCATTTAAGAAAGATACTTTAAAAGAAAACTAGTAACGGGTGCGGCGTTCGTTTAAGTAATCAAATTTATGTTAATTCGAGGCAGGACAGATGTTGCTAGTCAGATTGAAGAAAGGCATCGCTTTTTGCACTAACAAATTGGAAATAACCAAATCAAAATAGCATTTTTGAACCTTAGAATGGAGTGATCTAACCTATACTTTGATATTTTCATGGTGAATGCCTCAAAAAATGAAAAAGAAACACAAGGTTTATCATATAATCTATTGCCTCAAATCGATGCTTTCCTTGATCTGCAACAGATATGGTAATAATGGATGCATGAAATAACCTCAGATGTAATGACAAAACATAAATCACACAACGCCAAAGCATCCAAAAGAAAGCCATGTTTATGCAAAGTACCCCATGTTGAGCTTTTACAATGTTTGTGGGATCTACCTATTTCCTTGTTTATTTGTTTTTTGCAAGACATTGTACCTACATGAACGTATGATTTAGATGTAAGTGTTGTATTTAATCTTAAAGTGTAGAGATAGACGGATTTTGTCTTGCCTTTTAAAAACAAATTATAGCATTGCCACATGTGTAAGCCATGTAGCGTTGCCTAACATAAGTACAATATGTGAAACTCTAGAAATGGTAGTAAGAATTAAAAATGCATGCGTCAGAGAAATAATGTGTTGCCAATAAAGATCCATTATAGAAATCTAGATGTATAGATGTCATGGAAGTTGCTATGTTGATTTAGCTAAATTGTTGTTCGTATAGAAATAACCTATCACGTGGAAATGCATTGTCATCCAAGGCTAGTGAATGACATCTCTTTTAACATACTAAAAATAACTCAATTTTGTGTAGTTGCATTGTGACAAAGTTTGGTTTTCACATTTATTACACAATATAGTTATCATTTTGAATATTTCTTTCAATGTACCTTGGAAAGAAAAAGTTAGCAAAATAGTCAAATCATCCATTATTTGAAGTGTGTCTAAATTCAAATTACTACATACATGAGCCATTTATCTTTATTCAAGGTCTGTGCAACCTCAAAAGTAGTAGACAACGACATAATTTGACACCGTCCAGTTAGACGCAATTGTATGCGACGTCAATAGGCGATGACATCATCTAAGAGCATCAATTTAGATGCAATTGGTTAAGCGAACTGCTTACTACCACATGCAAACTTTACTTTCCATGTACAATGATCCAACCTAGCTTCTTAAAATTAAAATCGAGTTTTACTCACAAAAAGTATCATGATCGAAAGGATATTACTATTTCCCAAAGAAAGGATAACGTAACTTGTCAAAGCCTCTTGAAATTGATGCGCATGTAAGCACAAATCTCGATTAATTGGAGTCTTAGTCCAAAGTTAAAAACGTTCATTGCCACATAGTATATGCGGTTGATTCAAGCAATATCCTTGTTTCTAGAGTAAGCTGACCTCTAACATAATGTTGTCCATATAAGGATAAACACACACATAATTTTGGTCCTTTCATCAGTTGTTTCTCTAAATGTTAAAGCTCTAGGATCTTGGCAAATTTCACATCTTTAAGGACAACGTGGTAACACTTTTAGCAAGTGGAATTAAGTTGGATGCTGGAAGTATCCAAAAAACGTCCCAGGGTATTAAACTACAATTATAAGAGCACAATAAAATTATAGCTAGCCATCTACAGCAATAAGAAAGAATATGCATTGACCTTTGCATTGTCTGTTCAGGATAGAAATGAGATGCCTCCTGTATCCTATAGATTTTTCTTACTGTTCAAAAACAAAAATCTATTGCTCGTGCTCCCCTTAAGTAAAATGCTACTGAAGTTATGTTGCATAATATCCCTCTTGGTTTTTATAGTGTGATAGGCTAAGATGAATGCTTGCAAAAAGTACCATCTAATATCCTCTGCCGTCATTTTGAACTGGCATCAGAGTCATAACACCGAATCTGCAATATCAATTGTACAATCACAACCCATCAGGGTTGAGATAATCTGGAGTAATGCTTTGGATGCACAACCCCGTTAGATTAGTATTTTGGACTGGACCAAGTTACACATGTAACCAAATTACAGACATAATAAATGATTACTATGTCATTTGTGGTCCGATCTTTAACGCAGGAAGCTGACACTACCCAGATCTGCCAAGTCAAAATAAGTATAGTCATTGTGAGTCCATGTGATAGACAAACAAAGTGGGTGGGTTTCTGACCCACTTCTGAAGAGGCTGCCAGAAAAGTACAAAAAGTACCTCTTCTAAACTTGTCAAAAAAAACTGGTGGATGAATGCTCTACTTTGCTTGTATCCATGAAACAACAAAGCCTGCACAAATAATCATTTATTCGTTAGCACAAATAATATGGAACCAATACTGTGATTTTGTAAAGAGAAGGCTATTTTCCCATATAGGTGGATGAAGATGCTTGCTTACTTCTATACAATGCAACTAACCTTGAAATCCACAAATTTCTATCCATTAGTACAAATTCTATCACCATAAATGATAAGGTAACTGCTAGCATTCATTCAATAATTACCTCCTAATTGGCATAACTTACTGCGACATATATGTTTAACAGGATGAGCTCCAAATGCACGAAGACTTCCGAATGTTTAGCATTCGGAAGACTTCCGAAGACTTCCGAATTTTAAACATATCGTATAACTGTATATGAGAACATCGGATTGGCCAAAATCCTTTAACAGAAGTATCAAAGTATGAAGAGATACTTTAGACCCATCCCCAAGGGCTGGCGGGAATTAGAACTAAATTTCAACCTTGTTTATATTATCTCAGGCCAGAATTATATGGTATGAAAGACATAATGCATACACATGTCCCCAACAACCATTACATTATTCTACATGTGGAATCAACATCATTATCTGATTGCAAGGCAATAGCAATAAAAAAAAAAGGCAAGAATGTATAAAAAAGCCATACCTTAGGATGAGGCAAGTTTATAAACTGAAACGTGTCCACTAATGGGTAGAAAATACAAAAGTTCCTACATCGAAGTTCCAGTTAAGCATTCCATTGAATTGATTATAAGCACATGATTCTCAAGTTGCTAAATCAAAGCGACTTCTATAATTCAAAAACTGGTTGGAGCAGAAAGCCATATTTCCAATATCTTCAATCATTTTGAATACACAAAACACTCTTGCTCATGTACAAACAACCGATGGATGGCTCTGTAGCTCAAAATTCTGGCACGTAAATCATGTGGATAATATAACAAAATGTCTAACTGGACTTGAAAGTTATAGGGATGCGGATTGCAAGAGCCCCATTTGTAGAACTTGCCGCGACGGATCGAGAGAACGAAAGAAAGCTATAGATTTGTATATCACCACCTTTACCTTGGCAGAAGTCAATTGCAAAGCAAAACTCTTGAATCTGAGTCGTTTTCGTGTGCATAATCCAGTCATCTGTGTTATCTAAAAGTGCTGCAGGTTCATCAATAAGATGATCTATGTGGCACACAATTAACTATCTGAAAAGCAAAAAATTAATCAAGTACCTGGAAACTTGCAAATTTGAATCAGTGGTCTCATTGGCTCCAACTATAGATTTCGATCCAACTACAGCTTCGATACAACATGGATACTACAGGAAGTTGCCACGGACCCTCGAGCTGTGCAAAACAGTCGGTTAGAGTGGCTGGAATTGCATGCCTGCTAGACCCACACAATATTCAGCCAAGAATACAGGTTATCTGAGGTCCACGTCATGCATGCGAGCTGGCATCGCCTACTACTATCGAATAGATCACGGAGAAAGAACAGAAAACTTACTACGTGGATTTGCATCAAGATCCATTCTGAGAACTCGTACGGTACGTGCTAGTATCAAGACTCATATTGCAAAAATTATGCTATCCAGATTGGAATTTTGGGAGTAAATTGTAAAAGATTCAAAATAGTGTAGATCTATATTCAGATGATAAACTTACCTTCACCAAACAAACCAAGCATTTTGCCATCACACCTTGTCATCTTGTTAAAACTTGAAAATATCTCTATGTGTTTCAGAAAGAGCCCATATATGCATCTGTAGTGGAGCCCCAACAATCATAATGGATAATAGAGGAATGCATAGAGTTGATGCTGATGGATGCAGCAAATTAGATCAAGGCATTAATAATCAGATCTAGAAACAACCCTATAGCACCACAAATTGAACACCTTCAATATGTCTCTCCTCAGTGCTGCTTTATCTGTTGACAATCTTGTCGAATTGCATCTATCTAGTTCCTACATTTATCGGATCATTTTCAATTATCTATAATAGATCAGTATATGTCAATGAATTTCAGTGCAATCTAATTGAGTTACCTATTTAGTGGTTAGTTGCTTAGCAGATGTTCTTCTGCATAAAAGAAAAGTCTTGCCAGCATGTAGTAATAGAAATAGATCTATAGATCTACAATGCAACACAAATGATAATGAGCCACTTGCTTGTAAGTTAAAAAATTACAAATATTTTCTATACTCTATTATCTTTACGGATTGAATTGGCCATGAGTACATGTGATATTTCCCCCATCAAATGAACTTAGCTGGTCCATGACCATCAACAACATGGGACCAGCAACCCTCTGGTCGTTTCCAACTATAACAGATCAACATATGTCAATGGCTTTCAGTACAACCTAAATGGATTAACTATCTAGTGGTTAGTTGCTAAATAGATGTTCTTCTGCATTAAAGAGATGTCGTGCTGCTTATAGTAACAGCCATGGATCTACACCTATGCAACACAAATGATTTTGAAGTAAGGACTATGAACCACTTGCTTGCAAGTTAAGAACTCCAAATATTTCCTATGCTCCATTATCTTTACCCATTGAATTGGCCATGTTCAGTACATAATATTTCCTCCATCGCATGAACTCGGCTGGTCCATGACCATCGGTAACATGGGGGATGTAACATGGGATCAGGGCAAAGTTAAAAGCACTGACACAATTCCCCATTTATGCTAAATAATAGAAGAACAATCCATAATTCCAGTGCAACCTTGCTCTAAAAACAAAAGATCATGCTAAACCTAACAGAATAGAGCTTCCAAAGCTTCCAATTCACAATTCTAATAAACACATGCAAGAAAGTACGTGTAACCTATGGAAGATCTTAGCACCATTCAGATATACAACAAAAGTCCTGGACATAAACGATATCTATATCATAAGGGCTTACCCCAACTGCGTTGAAGAAATATTGCACCAAGCACGTCATTCGGGCAGCATGACAGAAGCCATACAAAGAAATCGTACAAATCGGCAACTGTGAATAAGCCATATGATGGACTAACACGAATCTATCTGAGGCAACATCAGACTCTAACAATAGAAATAGAAAAATATACATATCGAACCTGCATTTACCTGATGAAAATACCAGAGGCTGTCCATGCAAACCTGAGAAGGCGCGTCAACGAAAACTGCAAAAAAAAATGCAATAACTGTGACAATAGATCCTTTGGGAAAATCAAATTTACATGCGGCGAGGATTGGGGTTGTAAATACAAACTCTCTGATAAATCAATTCTGAAATCTTCAAGCTTTTCCTTCCTTCCTTCCTTCCTTCCCGTGGCAGGCATGCCGACATGGGTTCTTCAAGCCCAAATCTCGCACAACCCATTTAGGAATTTCTATTCGCCATATTATTTTATTTTATTTTTCATTCGATTTTTGGGTTATCGGTTTTTTTTTCCGGCAGACAAAACCCATTAAACCTTAGAGAATCGGCCTTAAGAAAATACCAAAAATGTTTTTGGCAATACCGGAAAAACCCAAATTAAAAGAGTTGATGTAATTCTAGTTGGCTCAAATTACGCATGTTTTCTATGCGCTTGTAACATAAACATGAAATGTTGTGCGATTGTAATCTAAAACTGTGTGAAAATAGCCATTTAAAAAGGATACTTTCAAAGAGAATGTAATTCTTGTTTGGCTCAAATTACGCCTGTTTTCTACCATTATTACCAAGCTGAATTATCAACATAATAGATAGGCTGCCAATTTGAGCCAAAACATGGGATTATGCTTGGGAATTTATAGGGAGGGTGTTCTGTTGTGTAAAAGTTGAGGCGGCATTGCCGGATTTGGCATCCCTCATAGCGATATTCAACGAGATTATCATCAAATATTCTAGACAAATAAAAGCATTATAAGGTTATAGTTCTGGTGCTTCGGAACTGGCCAAGATGTTCTAAAAGGATATGACTCTTGGATAAGAAAGTTTTGACGACGTATCTACCTTGTAAAATTTCATAATAATGAAGTGCCAATGGTTATATCATGTGTAAGTAGTGTATTCATATCAATGGCATAAGTTACATACCTTAAAAAATCCAAAATCAAGTTAATTTAGATCAGAGGACTACCACCCTATGCCACAAGCAAAATAAATAAGATTTGTTTGCCTCCAGATGTGTCTGATGGGATTCAGCCTCAAGTTTTTCAAGCTTTGATGAATTTTTTGCACACCACCAATTGTAATAGTCTCCTAGCACTTAGATCATCCTAATTAGTTTGCCCAAATTTTGCTCAAACTAAGGCCCATAAATTTGTCTAGTTTCAATTTCAATTGCAGTCATTCTCAATGATTTTGTATCATTTGAAGCAACCTAATATAAAATTAGTAAAAACATAGTTCTAAAAATTAAGATTAGAACCCCCAGCCCAAAAAATTTATGATTATAAATATCTGGTCATCTTGACCTAAAAAGTACTATTTATCTATCTATTATTATAATTTTTTTTGTGTCCCATCCTCCGAGCCATTTTCTCATATTCCTTACTTATGCACTTTGCTAGCAGTCTTTTGCTACCATTGGCTAGTTGCATATAACCCCTACTAGCTTCAAAAACTGGTACAATGCCTCGGCTCATGCCATTGAGGTGCATATGAGTAATTTTTTTTTTCTACCTTTTGGCACAATTTTGATTTGCAACAAGCCACCATAATTGCCATTCCACATTATTATAATGTTCTTGACCTCTTCCATGAACAAGTCCAAGTACACCAAAGGCGAATCACTTCTTACCTTTGGATTTCAAGCACTGTCCTTTGAGATGCTCTCAAAAACACAACTAACATTAAAAGGATATTTAGAATAAAGGCCAGAGATCATGTCCATTTTGGTAGTTGGGTCAAGCTACTTTTTTCATTATTGCAGCTCTTGCTCCATTGCAAGTAAGTCAACCAAGCAGGTGAACCCTTTTTCTAAACAATGGGTCTTCTACTCTTAGATGCCAACTGACAAAATGTTTCCGGAGTACGAACAAAGGACAAGAGTGCAGTAGCTTGAATTGAATCGGATTGACTGCTTCCTCTCTTTGTGAAAGGCTCAATTCCCTATTCGCTAGTAGCGGGATAGTACCTACATGCAAGTTACTTTTTCGAGCCGCTTCTATTGTTATTGTCCTCTTTCATGAAACAAGCTCATCCACTTCAATGGCTAAGAGAGAGCTTCATGATCTCTTTTGAGTGACTGTATGATTCGGGTTTTGTTGCTCTTGCAATTGAATGTGCCCTTTAGGCGCTTGCTTACTGATTTTGATGCTCTAGGCTTTGATTTATCGAATGAAAATTCTTCATTTGTTGGCTATAACTTAGATCTCCTCTCTTGACAGTTTGTGATGCCTATTATTCTAAGAGGTCCTTTCACTGAAGATCCATTGCAAGTAATATATCTCCTGTCCCTACCCTATGATTTGGTGGCTAATCCTTTGGATTAGCAATTAGGAGGTCTTCTATTCAACTTGCTCTTGGGACATTTAGGGGACTGGCATATGTCCTTATAAGATGTTGCCATGTGGTATGACGTAAAAAGTGTTATCTATCTACCTATCATAGTTTGGCACTATGGATGTTGCCATATGTAAAAAGTGTTATCCATCTATCCTTCAATCTACCTATCTATGAATGTTGCCGAATGGTATGATGTAAAAAGTGTTATCTATCTATCTCTCTATCTATCTACCTACCTACCTACCTACCTACCTACCTACCTACCTATCTATCTATCTATCTATCTATCTATCTATCTATCAGAGTTTGGCACTATATGGGTTGCCATATCGTATGATATAAAAAGTGCTATCCATCCATCTATCCACCTATCAGAGTTTGGCAGGTTCGAATAGATTTTGCATTCACTCAATGTTGAACTTTCACTTTATTCTTTTCTTTCTTAATGACATGTAGATGGATGACAAGGAAGGAGATACCAAGAACTTGAGTGAACTTTCACTTTATTCTTTTCTTTCTTAATGACATGTAGATGGATGATAAGGAAGGAGATACCAAGAACAAAGATTGCGAGCACGCAAGCTAAGATGGTTGAAGCTAGTACCCTTAATGGATGAAATGGAGCTTGCGGGCACAATGAATCCCAGACGGATGTTTTTTATAGGGCGCTTTCTAAAGTTCCTCAAAGACTTTGTAGGCAAGGCCAAATGATTGCATGTCTAAAGGTTGGTTAGCACAAGAGTCATTATTCTACGTGATCAAGTTCCAGGCCAATCTACACCCCAATGCTCCACGATTACAGACCAATGAAGGCACCTAGAATATAGTAGAAGTTTCCAAAGAAAGACCACAGATGTTCACAATAGAAGAACATGCAAAAATTAATAAGTTTTATAATTGTAAAAACTCCCAGGAGAAATGGATAAAAAAATACGTTGAAGAAAGAGGAAAGAGAGACGATGAGAGAAAATGATATTGGCAAAAGTGTTATAAACAACCATTTCTAGATCATCTAGTGGCTATGCCAAGTGACATAAACCAAAAATGGTTGTTCCAACAACTAGAGGCGACAAAGGAACGTTATGGACATGTTTCTAATGAAGAATGGGTGTATACTATAGGCGACAATATCCAAAATGTAACTTAACGAAAGACCAGATGTTTACAATAGGAGAACATGCAAAAATCAATAAGTTTTTCAATCGTAACTTAACTCCCAGGAGAAATGGATTAAAGAATACATTGAAGAAAGAGGATAGAGAGATGATGAGAGAAAATGCTATTGACAAAAAGGATTACAAACAACCATTTCTAGGTCAACCATTTCTAGATCATCTAGTGCCTATGCCAAGTGATATAGACCAAAATGGTTGTTCCAACAACTAGAGACAGTAAGGGAACGTGGCAAGCATGTTTCTAGTGAAGAATAGGTGTATAGTAAAGGCCTGGCAATATCTGTAAGTGCAACTTAATGGTATATATAGTCATGAGCATCCTTTGTTATTTTGATTGTTGGTTATTTTACTTTCATATGCATCAATGTATTCTTCTAGTGCTCACTTTCGACGAGAAAGTGTCAATGAGGACAAAGAAACTTATGACTTTGGTATATCAACAAAATAATTTAGTACGATTTTCCAAGCTAGTAGTGCACACCAAAATTTGTCGAGGCAATGTTAAAATGGATGGATACTATAAAGACTATCATGGAGATTGATGTATGTGGCACGTTCAACACCATCGTGTTTGATGTAGAATAGTTTGATCTTATGTGTATGGGTGCTCATGCCACAATATGCAAAGATTGGACTGGTCTATATTCACTAGATTCAACTCGTCGATATCGTGGCCAATATATGCTTCTGAGGGTTGAGCGATGTGAACAAGTATATATACTTAAATATGATAATCCTATATATCTCGTTAATAGACGAGCTCATGTCATAGAAGCTTTATAAGTCACCTTCGTTCCAGATACTTTTGAAGGTGCATGATGATTATAGTTCTTGCTCCCTCTTCATAACGCCCGGAGGAGATGGCAGGCGAATAAGGGGGCTAGACTATTGTCGTGATAGGGGACTATTATGGATGGAACCTGCACTATTATATTAACCAAGTACCTGGACAGAGTTACAAGGCCAGGCTTTTCATCTAGCAGCAGGATGGTTGCTTTGGACTATCTGGAAAAGATGAAGATTGGTAATCTTCAAAGGTCTGGATGTGGCAAATAATCGTGTTCTCCAAGAAGCTCAAGGTTACATTGTAAAGTCGTATCATTGTTCTTCACTTGCCCCTCGCAAGAGGCGATTGATTTTTGAGGAGTTTTTGGATGTGCACTCTTATGCTTAGGCAGGGTTGCTTCACTTTCGGTGGGTCTCCGCTTATCCGCTGAGATTTTATTCCTGTCTCTGCATTTATACTTGTATTTGACTCTTTGATTGAATAAAGTCTGACGTCCTTCAACACTTTTTTTTTATTATATTAATGTTACGTTTTTTCATACAGATGGATAAGAAAATACTTTGAGATGCTTTTTTGTGTATACTCTAAACCAGTAACTCCATTAACATAGCTCATACATTCCTTGTAATCGCTCTAAGAATGTTAGACGCGAGAAGGAGATAGTCGAAGTGCTTCATCGAAGGCGTGTTGATTCTTGTGGTTGTCGAGATTGTTTTAGGTATTCAAGTTCTATTAGGAAAAATTGTGCACCTGATACAAGTCGTCATGTTTTTGACATGGAGTGAGTTCCTCTTGAATTATGTCATTTTTTTTTTGTTATCTGAAATATATTCATACGTCTTAACCTTGAAGTTGCTTTCCTTTGTTGAGTGTAGTATCTCTAAAACGGTGCCATACTCAACTAATGAAGATGGCAAAGAATTTTGGAAGAGTCAATATTATCAGAAACTCGGTATTCCACAAGGGTGACTAGAACGATCGAGTTTTTGACGCAGATAAAGAGGTGATCAAGGTGCAGCTCGAGGTAGAGGATCTTGAGCTCAATGAGGGAGATATCATGGAAGGTGGTTATGAATATGCAAGAAGCGCCAGGTATTAAGCCACCAACCCCGCTTCTTCTGCATTGTGACAACGTTGTTGTACTATTTATGTAGACTTAATAAGGAGAAGGTGTTGAAAAAAAGAGCAAAAGATTTCGATATTAGTATCAAAGATGTTATTATGCCCCGATTATAATTTTGTCCACAACTCCTCCACCTGTTGGTGCAAGATTCTATTCTATTCTATTCTTTTGTGCCAACCCTCATTCAAATGTATTATATTATGCTACAATGCATGGATCATTAATGAGAGAGTACATGTGGTACTTGAGTTGCTAAAAGAGTATTGTTAAGATTAATGCTTTTGACCAAAAGTGTCGTTCATGTCGTCCTCAAGTTGCAATGGACTCATCTCATTATACGAGCAATGGAGTGGCAGGAAGTAAATGTATCCCTTGCAAAGAGGCATATATTGAGGGCCCATTATGAACATGGCAAGAGGCCTTATGGTTTGAGAACCCACGTTTATTTAAAATCAGATTCAGCTATCAAGAAATAGAGAAACTTTTGGTGGAAACCTTATTGAAACATGATGAATGAAAACATATATGTCAGGATCCCTAAACTTTGGGTTGTCGCTTTGTATAACTTGAGATGTAGGAGCCAATTATAGCAATCTCTAATTTGATCCCTAACCAGTTAGACATCTGTCCATTAGCAGACCATTGATTTTTTTTACAATACAGATATAAATATTGATATTCTCCTTCAAAATAAGCTCATCATTTATGTTTTAACCTAACCTATCAAATTTTCAGCTTACAGTCCAATATAAAGAGACTTATCTAATATAAGGAGTTTATTAGGTATAAACTCGCTTTCTCACTTTGATATTTAGCAGACTTGCCTAACCTCCCTTACAACATTTGTTTAATTTTGGATTATCCACGTGGTGTGGCACGCTTTGCTATATGCTAATTTATGCATCTACTACCGTGAGAATTAGAAAAATCCTAAAAACCCTCCTCCCTAATCTTGCTTCATCGCACAATGCATCAAGCATTCCAAAACATCTACAATCGATAGGTACAATTATGCTCGTGCCTTCTTGTGCTTAAGGCTACTTGAAAAACTCTATGGAATGTACAATGAGAATGGGGAAAGCCATTCTTGTCGCCCCATGACTTGGAGAATCCGATAGCACCGTAGTGTAGGCGTGGTTGGATCCTACTTGGTCATGGGGACAACAAGAATGGTGATCCCATTCCGTTCTACGACGCCAAGGTAAGCCATAATCTGATTCTACGTGGTTTTATGAGTTTGTTTGTCATTCTAAACAAGAATGATTCAAGGATCTTCGCAGAACACACTCCTACTTATCTTGACGTTCTTTTTATTGCTTTTTTTTTTTTGAAGGGCGTGAGATACTTTTTATTGACTACACAATGCACGAAAAGGACTAAAACCCTAGTGGATAGGCTGGCCCAACTAGTCACAAACAACAGGTCTATCTGCGAAGAAGAACAGTAAATACGTGCATCAAATTATCTTTTTTATCATCCGCTAGAGATGAGCAACGATAAGCTTTAGTGATCTTCTGTTGAGCACAATGAAGAAGATGATGATCAGAGGTGTGTGCACCTTGGAAAATACACAAACGTCGCCTCTGCCACAAAATTCAACTAGAAGTAAGATGAAATGCCCGCTTACGCAAGTTAGGCCAAACGGGGGGATAAAGTGCAATGATGAATCCTTGCTTGTTTTGCATATGTATACTCTAGATTGTGGATCAAATTGTGAATAGATATTGTGGATCATGTCCTGCTTGTATTCGCTTAACACTAGAATGGTCAGGTGATGGACCAGAAATGGTCCATTTGAAGTGTTTACTTTAAAATTCATATAAAATCAATGGTAGACAATCTATTCGAACCCTTCCTAGGAGTTTATATATGGCAGTCATAGTCCATTAGAAAATTACCTAAAAATATATATACCCCCATTCTTGTAAGTTATGCTCTAACGAACTCAAGGGGGTCAAGTACCAAAAGCTTCATGTTTACATAAAGTTAAACTGTCTCGACAAAACGATTTTTTTAAATGTTTTGATTATAATGATATTTTTCTACACGAGATATGAAAAATGATACAAAAACTACATGTCAATCCAAAGTCTCAGATATATTGGTTTAAGTGGCAGTGGATCAACAGGACCAATTCTGCTCCATGGACTAGGAATGGTTCCCGGGACCACTCCAGTGTTAATGGCTCAACATATCTTGCCAAGTAAGTTTGCTATGGCAACAAATAAGATGGGGACTCGTCATTCTTACTCAGCTCCTCTAGCAAATTGCATGCCATTTACAACGGTTTAGCGTGATAATGGTGCCCACATGTAGAGCCCTAGCACATGTTCAATGCATTCAAGTTCACACATTGTGATGTATACATATGCAGTGCAAAGGAAAATCATGCAACATATGCTTCTTATATGGAGATCAAGTTGTGAAAAATGGTTTGAGCTAGTAGTTCCATATTTACTTCCACATTTTTTTTGGAAAAATGTTATTGATTTCTCTATCTTGCACTCAGATTGCTTTGGACATGTTGCCGCCCAACCTTCCACATCAAGCTTGTTCCATTTCCGTTAAGAACTTTAGTTCTTTAACTAATGCCCATTCATCCGATCAATCGAGGTAGTTCAAAAAAATTCAAATCTGATTTCTACCATAGCGAAGAACATAGTGGATCATTTGGAGATGGCAGAGGGTCCAGAAGAACTAGCTTAGAAACAGGGGATTTAGGGCTAAAAATAGGAGATCTGAACTCTGAATTAAAAAAATAGGGTAATTAGATCTTAAAAAATCATTGGAGAACCACTTTCATTTTATCTACTTTGGGCGCGGCTGCAGTTTATATTTCATAAGCCAAAGGGTACCATATACTTGCTTTATCTAGGTGATGCTTTCAATGTATTAAGATGTATTAAGACGTTTATTAAGCTATTTTGAACTTGCTCTATGTCTATGTGATTTTTAGAGCATACTCACATTGGTTTCTCCTTTGACAGCATTGGTTTTTGCTATACTAGATGCTTAGTAGAATCTTTCCATTGCTGAAGTTTTAAATTTCTTATGATTTTACATCAAACATTTTGCTCACTTGCTTCACACATCTCAAAAATCATCTAAGATTGATTGGATAATTTTGCATGCTCTCTCTGAACCATTAATAGCTCTGCATGGCTTTGCACTTGGCAGACTTTATCATTAATACTAGAAAATTGCCCACCGTTGGTGGGCTTTCTATGTGAGTTATACTAATGTGTTGTCTATGTGTATGGGGTACAGTTTGTGTCATTTGGAAGCCCCTTAAAGATGTAGATCCTGTACTTCTACGCATCATGTGGTTGCATATAAAAATGGGGCATTTAATGATATAAATAGATATGTTCAAGTCCAATTGTCGATATAATAAATGTTGTTTCTTAAACCGGATCAAAATGTTCAAAATCTTAGGATTCTAAAAAGGAATAGAGCTTTAGAACAATGGTAATTATGGATGCGTCCACAATTACTTGAAAATTTTTAGTAATACTAAAAAATGCATCATCAGAGTATGAACACAAAAAACAAAATTGCTTGCATTTTTAGCCATCAGCTTACAATCTGCCTAGCCATGTCCCCTATATAAATCGCAGCAAAGAGTTGCATGTTGAAGATAAGAACAGTTGAATAATGTGGAACCTTCAACATAAAAGAAATTGGGAAGAAACAAATTGACAGACGTTAGCTGAAGCTACATTATAGGAAATTATTTCTTCACATGCTGATGTATAATGTAGTAAGTGTAAAGGATAATAGCAACCATGACTCTATGTATAATGGAAAAGAGGATATTTTTATCTACTTATGGGACGAAGTTTATGCCTCACCCTGCATTTATAATACAAAGATCCGGTGCCATATCTCAAGCTGACTGCCTTCTTATTTATACAACGTTCTTATTTATACAGTGGTCCTTTTGATTGATATGTTGCAAAAAGATTTCTGTGAAGAGTCATAGCGGAGCCTTAAAATTAGACATACCATATTGTGATTGGCATTGGTGTTGTGCAAATTGATCATATATTTGCAAGACTTTTATTGCTTGTAAGAGGCATTCTAAGTGCTATTCTTAATGCTTTTGATATAAGTGATATACACATTAAGCCATGAATGTCGTTATCCTCATTACCAATTGGCAAGCATATAAATCTAATTGTACATTTCATATTTTATACCCATTGTCAAGCACATAAATCTACATTTCATATTTTATAATATGGGGCGAGAGTTACTTGAAAGCCAAAGACCATGAGAGTTTCAACAAAATGGATGCACAAACTCATTTATTGGGATATTTAAAGACCAATTAGTCGCCATTCGTATTGAATCAATCAATTTACAGTTGGGATAAGTCAATAATGAGTAGAGTTCTACTCTTTGTCAAAATCATAATTGTAAATAAGTAGATATAACAAATATCAAATGTGTGCCTGGCGTTTGCAGCAGATAAATCATGTGATAGCTACTTATGCTGATTTGAGTTCTAATTTATAGTTATCTATATTCTTGTTATAGCTAGTGTGCTCATGTGAAAGCTGACAGGGTCTTGTCATAAGCTACGGGCTTTTGCCATCTGGACATATACTATTTGATAGGGAATAAAAGTGAAACGCAAAGATCACATAATCATATAGATCCTTTGACAGTACCACATAAGATAGAAGATAACTATCAATAGAAAAGAGAAGCTGAGTTGTAACGTCCTGCAGGATAAATATAAAAACTTCCTACAGTCATTGGCAGACAATATCACATAAGGAAGATCATAGCCAACCTTTAGTCCGTCTGTGTTGGAGGTATTCTGTAAGTGGTGTAGATTAAATGGTGGGCAGCCCTATGCATTAAGCTGAAAAAATGTAAACGGCAAAGAAACCTTTAGTTTCAATCAATCCATAACAGTAAATACAAACTCATCCAAGTGTGACCAAAATGAAAAATATAAACCCAAAACTTGCTCACCTGTTTTAAAGCAACTATGGCCTTGATGCGATTGGTAAGACCACTTCTTGATACGCCCACAATTGCCTTTGTAACTCCAATTGCAGTCTATGTCTTTAGAGCAAACACAATGGAGATGCCTCTTAATATTGATTTAACATGCCTTAATGTGTTGTTCTTGGTTGTTCGTTGCTTTTGTGGAAACAAAACTGGCTGGGCAGTCTGGCCATTAATAGAGCAACGAATTTTGCATAGTGCAAAACTTTTCTTGACTGCCGACCTGAGAATTTCCACTGTAAGATTCTAAATGAGTCTACCAAAAGCCTAAGTCTGGAATTAAATCTCTTAATATGCCTAACATTATCTTTGTTGTGAAGCTTCAAATTCAATCTACATATACAGAGCACAATTACAGAATGGAAATGCCTTCTAAGATTGGCCCAGCAAGTGGATGAATATTGCAATATCAAACATGAAATACTACTGCTGTATTGGACTGATTTCACTTATACTGATTTGAGTTATTTCGAACTAAATTAGCTTTCAATCAATCCCTGAGTTATAGTGATCTATATCCTTGTTATAGCTAGTGTGCTCATGTGAAAGTTCACAGAGTCTTGTCATAGGCTACGGGCTTCTCCCATCTGGACATATACTATCTGATAGGAAATAAAAGTGAAATGCAAAGATCACATAATCATATAGATCCTTTGATAGTATTACAAAAGATAGAAGATAATTATTAATAGATAAGAGAAGCTGAGTTGTAAAGGATAACATAAGATGGAAGATCATAGCTAACCTTTAGTCCGTCTGTGTTGGAGGATGCTCAAATTTACTGCTGTGACAATGGATTGAAAAGATTAGAATAGGACGTCATCTGCTAATGGACAGAATTCCATACAACAAAGGTGAGTGAAATGTTAATAATTTTCCACCTTTGGAGGCACATGCTCAACTGCTGAACTAACATTCAGAGGCTTGTGGGATGAAAATGATTCAATAAACATAGCTAGAAGTGTCAGGCTGATGAACATAGTGGGCTCTGCCTGTGTGCTATAGTACTATCTCTCTCAAAGCTTATATTTTTATCTAAATGATAATCAGAGGTGACATATCAAGCTCGCATATCATGACTCAGATAAATTCTTGCTTATCATTTTACAGATCACTCACCTGCAAGAACCAAAGCCAGAATAACTGCAGAATGCAAAACATCTTCAAAACATCTTAAAAACATCTTCATCCTAAGCTTTACCTTTGGAAGAATGTTCCCCCAGCCAGATCTGTTACTCCAAGTCTCACTTTTTATGGATTCTTATTTCAACTCGTTGCATTCACCTTAACAACTGCCCAAGAAGTTTTGCACTTCATGTTTCTGAAGAAATCCATAGCTCTGAATATTCGAATGAATGCATGCAAACCAAAAAAAAGGGTATGAGAAGAATGAGCCAGCTTCAAAGTCTCCACTTCTGTAGATATTCTGGCATCCAAAAGCCATTCTAATCCACAGAATGAAGGAAAGGGAAGCCATTCTAACCCTGCACTCACCTCCAGAGATGGAATATGGCAACGGGAGGGAATATCACACATGCTCCACAAACTCGTAACCTATATCTGCTTTACAATGGACAAAACAATGGATTTAAATACATTGTCTTCCAAACCCGCAAGTTCCAGTCAGGCAGACAATAAAAAATGGAAAGAACACAAAAGCCATGAGTTCTTGATCAAACAAAAGAAGCCAAAAGCGAGAAAATCCAAGAAGAGGGGCGCATACCTGGGGATCCATAGCCACGGCGGGGGCTGGGGCTATTGCTCTGATCGTCATATTCATGATCATCCTGCCCATCCATGGAAACGGGTCGGGAAAGGCTTCAAGCGACTGGGTAAGGCTCAGAAATCCAGCCTCGCAGCAATGCGAGCAAAGAGGGGCAGAGAAGCATATCAGTATGGAAACCCACGATCAAGTTCCAGTGACTGGCACCACTACATCATTGGGCACACGGCACTGCTTGAAAAAGCTCTGGATTGGCAAGACGGTATTCACTTCTCACCTCATACCTGATCAGAGGCATTGTTATAACGACTCAAGCAAAAAAAGAAGAGCCCTTTCTTTTCGAAAGCTCATGTACTATGCATCTAACAGCTTTCCGGCATCCATGTCATATAGCTGGGCTTAAGAAAGATCTCTGCTCTGGCGCCAAAAATGCTTAAGAAAGATCTCTGCTCTCGGCCATCCCCGTATATACATCATCCACGGTTTGATTGAAAAGAACCTCGTCGAAAATTTCCTAGGCGCACCCTTTCGAAGCTTAAACAACGTGGACGTGGCACGATCTAAGCCGTCGATCAATTAAACAGACCAATCTGGGCCGTCCGGTGGGGGGCAGAGACATTGGCGCGATCTCGGCCGTCGATCGGGCGCACAGACCGACGCCACGGTTTTATAATATAGGATGTGAAGAGATTGGTTCAAATGGCTCAGCATGGCACCAAAAGCACGGATTCACTTAGATTACTCCAACAAAAATTTTAAAGTAGCAATCTCAAGATAGGTAATACTGCAATTCTTCACAAAACATTGCCCCTCAAGTATTGAGTAAGAAAGGGCTACTTTTTCTTTAGTAGGCAAAGCATACCATGATTTGGATAGATCTGTTTCAAGGAGAGGGCACAAAAATTTAGAAACAACAGAAACTGCATGCCAAACATACTCTGAGGAATTGAGCCAGAGGATTGGGATGCAAACATGTTTCCTTGAGCAGTATACGAGATTAAATATTCATTAATGCATGCTCATCTTCAAATTTTAGCTCTAAGATTTCAGAGGGTTCTTCTAGACATAATACTTTGAGGCATAATTAATTCATATCACTCCAGTGGAAAGAAAGATGTGATGTTCAAGAGATTTTAGTTGAAAGCTTATGACTCAACCATTTACTGCGCCATCAAGTTAACATCCGACTGCCGAATTCCCAAGTTAGATGAGCACCTGAGGTCATCTAAGAAACACATATACCAAGCATTTTGGAAAGATAGATAGATAGTAGTTTTAACGTCACGCCACTAGGCAGCATCCAACTGGACATGTGACCACACACCACACTACATTGCTCGGTTGGGCCCTGCCCCCAACCACCTTACATTGCGTCTGTTGGGATTTGATCCCCAACAGTACCGAGTGCGATTATGGGCGGTCTAACAGTTACCTGAATCACCTTGGAAACCGCAAGCATAGAATGAAGCAGGTACATCAGTTCATCTCTTAAAGCGCAAGTTCACAACGTCTCAAATGCAACTGCAACCATGATGGAGGCTGTTGATTGAGCAGATGGAGTTAAAGTTTAAGCAGACTAGTAGGAAAGGTTTGAACAAGATAGTGCAGTCCTTGGCAAAAAAAAAAAAGGAAGATTTCATCGATATGCTCAATATTATTCCTCTCAATTTGATTCCTCTCGATGATTTGAAAGCATAAATATCACGATTGTAGCTCTGCCCTAATGTCTAGCCTACAGATACAACTCCCACAAAAATTTGCAAAAATGTGGAGTCCTCATCTCAATGCAAAGACTCTTATGATTATGTTACCTTTCTTCTCCATGGTAGTTATCTGCGTTCTCTTGAGCTTCTCCTATTGTTGCTGCTTTGGCTCTCCTCTCCTTCCGCAATCTCAATTCCATCCAAAAACTTGGATTTGCACGAGCAATTTGCTTCCAAAGATTATTTTGCACAAGCGATTGTCATCCGTAGAGTTGTTTTGCTCTGGGGGACGTGCATCAAAGATTTCTTTGTTGCCCCAAGTTTGGGCTTGAGCAGACAGGGATTACTCGAAAAATCCTCGGGGAGGCGAGCTATTCTGGTGGGTGAAGATTGATCGGGTTGCCTCAATCGGTTGTGGATTGCAGCAGGATGGATCCATATTTTGGTTAGGTCTTCAATGAGTTTTGGAAGCGACTTGTTCATTGATAAATTCAGGAAGGGCCAGACTTATCTGATATGTTATGACCCTTTATTTGCATTTTTTTCTTTAAGCTTGGTTTATTGGATTTGATCCAAGATGTTTGATTCCTGCAATTACTCATCTGGGTAGTGAGAGCAAGTCCAATGGCTATGGTGTCGGCCACCGTTTGATGTCTGTTCATGTTTTGTTCAGGGATGTCGAATCCCGAAGGGTTTTGTTTTTGAATCATATATGTGGTTAGATTGCGTGGTTTTCAGGCTTAGGTTTCATGTTCGACTCCCTGCAATTGTAAAAGCCACTTTTCTCCTTCCTTGAGTTTTCTATGTTAATATTGTCCATTTCCATAATTTACGTTTATGCTCCATGGAATAAGTGCTCATGCTAGCATCAAATTATTTTCTCACCACGAGAGGCGGTGACTAGATGTTCTTGCTCAAATGGTTTATTTGCCCAATGTTCCTCTCTTGATATGCATGATCACCATTGATGGGAGATTAAGAAAGGCATTGATAGAGAAGTTGCTAGGAGAATATTACGGGTTGCATTGCACGGGTTTATCTGAGGTATGGTTTTCTAGGCCATCGTTGTTTGTTGTAGAGGCTCGCTTTTACTTTGATGCTTTAGTGTAAACGCAGAAAATTTCCCTTCTATTCCAATTTTAATTTAGATTTTTGGTTATTTTATTGTCCTATCATGTTGACTCCTATTCCTCCTAGAATGCATCTGGCCATGCATTTGTCATGACTGGGCCGAAATCTATTTATGTTCTATATCGATGAGGATTGCAATAATCCATCTAGATTTTGGAGTTGCATAGGGATGGTTGCTCGTATATTTACTGAATGAGGTTCATATTACACTTTTTGCATCTTCTCAATTATTGAGCTTTCTATAGGATTTTAATTTGTATAGTTTCTTTGATCGATGATGCCTGAACTTGGATCATATACATCTTGTAGTTAAGGTTTGCATTATATAGTTTCATTTTTGCTTTGAGGTTTTAACGTGTTTTATGTTGATGCCTACATTTGATGCATTTTTTTTTTCGGATATGTAGGGACATTAGGTAGATTCTTAGCGTTGTTCATTTATATAGCTCGTTTGTTTCATTTGAACACTGGGTCCACTACGTGAGGCTTATATTTTTTGGCTTGATCGCTTCTACTTCCATTAGCCTACCGATCTTTGCGTATTTGTCCTATTTTTATGTTGACGTATTTGTCTATTCGCCCAGATAGTTCTACTGCACCTTTGGTCGACCCTATGTGAATCTTAGCTCATTGATCTGGTTTTACAATTTTATATAGGGTGCTTGTATTTATCCATTGTTCTTACCATATCCAGATATACGTGTTTGCATTCTTGGCCTAGTTTCATTTGCCAAGCCCGCTTATATATCTTGTTTTCACATTTGGCATGGTCAAGTCACATGGTCGTGCATGGCCCTTATCTTGTTTTGTACTAGGATCTCAGATTGTTGAAACCCTGGTACTAGCGTCTTTGTTCTTTTTTATTTTAGTCCCTTTTGTTGCATTATTTAATTTTGTCTTTTGCTTCACATTAATCTATTTTATAACATTTGCTTATGTGCTCCATGTTCGTCCTTAGCTTTGCTCTGGTGACGTTGCTCTGTTTAGTCTTATTGTATCACATTGTATTATTTAGTCAACCTTTGCCAGTTTCTCTTTTTCCTTTAGATTGTTCCATAGTTCCATTGATGCCATTATTTCAATTGCTCCATATTCTTATCAACTTTTGTCCTTACATTGGTTCCATCTATCTCTTTCTTCATCGGTCGCAATTTTTTGCTTGTTTGCATTATGCTCTTTTACTACATTAATTTCAATTTGTTCAACCATGGTTTGCAAGTTATTGTCATTCTTTAAATTTGTCCAGGTGTTTTGTTATGCATATTTAGGCATGTCTGTATCTTGGATGGTCCATTCATTTTACATACTCACTTGCACCACTTTTATCACTTTGTACTTCGTTGAATACAACACTTGGGGCATTTGTCATGTTTGATCCAATTCTCGTCCTTGTTAGCAAAGGTTTGTAGGTAGAAAGTTATCTGTGTTTCATGGATTGGGGAGCAGTTTCAGCTAATGCATTTGTTTAGTTGTTGGTATTTTATATTCAATTAGTGGCGATTCGATTATTAGTGGTGCAATAGTCTCTTGTAGTCGGTTGACTTACGTACGCTCCATATCCATTATGGCATTGGGTTCTGTCTATTTTAAATGGGTTGATTCATTTATTATGGACATGGCTTTATTTGAGGCTTATAGGTATCGGACTTGTGGCTCGTAGCTCATTCACTTTTTCTTTTTACCATCTTTAATAGTTTTGGTTTTATTGTTGCTGCACGCTAAGTGACTTAGCTCTGATATGCATTTGGCATTTCATACAAGGTGCACTCTTATTCTAAACTGTTCTTACTATAACCATAGATGCATGCTTGCCTTTTTCCTCATGTTTATGTTTCATTTTGCAGTCATCGTTGATATATCTTATTTTTGTTTAGGCTTTGTTTTTATTGCCGCGGCCAAGGTATCAGCTCATGTCAGCCTTATCTTTATCTTGTGTTAGGACCTTGGTATTACTTCTTTTGTTCCTTTAATCCCATTTGTTTCATTGTTCAGTTTAGGCTTCTGCTCATTCTATTTGTCCTTGCAATCCTTTTTTTGTCCCCTTTTATCCTAGTGTTCCATTTGCCCCCCCCTCCCTTTTTCATGCTGCTTTGTTTTAACATGATTGTGCTTCATTGTTCCTTGCCATGTCAACTTCTTTGCAGTTGTTTTCTTCTTGTTTATCTCGTGGGAATATTTCCATTGTTACTGTGTTCGTGCCATCTGCTGCTTCTCTTTCATTATTCCTTATATCCACTAGTTGCTTTAGTGATGTTTGTCTGTTTCGCTCCATTTAATCCATTATTCTTTAGGATCATTTTATTATTTTCATGCTTTTCAGTTGGTCTAGTTTGCCCAATTTATTTGCTCTTTGTTTTGTTTGCCTTATTAGTTCTGCACATTAGCTAGTCCATTCATTCATTTTGCTCCAGTAGTTTCGTTTTGCTTTATCCCTCCTCCAGTTTTGATTACATCTTGTTATTGTTTACTTTGCATTTGTATAATTATTCCATTTTTTCCATGGTCATGTCGTATTCCTTTAGTCTTGTGTTTGTCGTTTGCCCATTTTTTTCATTTTGGTTCTTTATCCCTTTTCTTGCATTTGGTTCTTCAATTCTAGTGGTTCTGTTTTGCTCCATTCAAATTCTTATGCGTTAGCACCATCCATCATTTCTAATCCTTGTGCTCCAATTGACTCCATTTAGTCTTCTAGCCTCGTCACTCTCATTTGCTCCATTAGTCCCAAATTTTCCATTTTTTTTTTCGTGTACCTTTGCTAGTTTTTTTACAAATTTCAATTGTTTCTTTTTCTTTGGGTGCGTTCCTTTACCACCATTACCATCTTTTCCCGCTTTACTCCTGTTTTATCTCATTAGCTTCTCTAGTTCATCGAGACCTTGTTTGTCCATACATATCCCTTTTGATTCATTAGTCCTCGGTTAATTTGTTGTGTATTAAGCTTTTGTGTGTGTTGTTCCTTTAATCACCTCCTTCTTCAGTTTGCGTCCTCGCTTCCGTCCCAATTTTTCTTCTTTGGTTTCTTGGCTTTGTTCTCTTTGGTTCTTATACTCGGCTTGGTCTCCACTGCTTCTAGGTCCATTCCTTTATTGCGCCAGGGCAAGATGCTGAAGGGGACGTCCCTGTACGTGGACTGGGACCTCACACCCGCACAATAGGAGGTACGCAGACAGGAGCTTGTCAGGGTCAGAGGCATCCGCCATCAAGGGGTGCCGGCAGGATTGGTTGAGGCGGGATGCACATTTTCCCGCCACCTTTCTGCTTGCCGAGACCACTGCGACCCCAGCCGCGGTGAGCGTGTGGCCACAACCACTTCTCCTACCACGACCCCCTTCTCCCGATCCACCTCGCTCCCTCCCACGACCAGCCCTCCTCAAGGCCATCTTCGCCCCTCCGGCTCCATCTCCTTCTCCACTTTCGGCCCTCTGCTTCCCGACTCCCCAGCGACTGTGCGCTCCCGGGTGGCGACAAATAGGAATTGTGCCTGAGGGTGGTCTCATAAGGCTTCCCTTGGCGAGAGGGGCCGATCTCAGCAACTCCGTGGCGGCCGATATGGATCTCATCTTTCTCATGGAACATGGGAGCATCTTTGGGCATAGGCTATCGTCCTGTAGGGTTACCAATATTTCTCGGTCTTCAATGCACAATGCAGAGGTGGGTCATGGTGGGGTTGCTTGCTACTACCCGGACAACCTTAGCACATTCGGTTACCCTCAGGATAAGCCGGGAACCTGGCGACACTTGTGGGTTCGTGTGCATAATACCGGTGGCAACCCTCTTTTTTGGCCACATTGGCTTCCCTCCGCCTTGAGCACCTTCTACTCGCGGCCACTTTCGATCGCGGAGAGGGATGAACCCTTATGTCGATCTATATGATGACATCTGGCCCGGCCTGCGGTTGGGTAGGGTCGTCCCTTCTTTGGGGATTTCAATGCGGACCGGAGTAGAGCAGCCCATGAGACTTGACCCCCTCGTGGCGATGTCCTGCGGCTATGTCCTTGGTAACCCGCCATGAGGATGGGATGGCGGCCCGAGGTCCACTTTCGCTTTGCATCAGCAGTTGCTCCTGCTATGTGGTATTTTTGACTTGATAATTTGCAATGGCTCATCCACGGTGGTCGCTTCTAGGTGCACTGCCGGACATGACAACCGGGGGGGGTCTAGTGTGGTGGACTATGTGCTGCGTAGTTAAGATAAGAGCCATCTCATCGGTCGTTCCGGGCACCGACAATGCGGGATGAGGAGGTCGAACATCACCTCCCACTTTATTTGGACATGGTTTGGCAAGCGCGCGAACCTCCACTATGCCAACCCTCGCCATCCTCGGTTGCGACTAGACTAGATTATGGTGTGCAGAGAGGACTCACGCTGAGATGCTCATGGGCGTACCCCGGCAATCTGGGACCCCCACACTAGAAGCGGCCGGGCGAACCCGTTGACTTAAGCTATTGCGGGATCTGGCCGGGCGGGTGCTGGTAGACCTCCCCACAGTAATGCCGGCCCCGGGGGACGTAACATTTAGTAACCCGGTGGTTTGATCGCGGTGTAAAGAAGCATAGCGCCATTTCCGGAATCACATCACGGATCCGTGTACCGGCTTGCCCTGAGGCCACCACGATTCTTGCCCATCGCGGAAGGAGACAAAGCGCGGTACCTTATTAGGGGAGATGTTGACTGCTGGCGGACACCCATCCTCGAACCTTTTGGCGCATAGTGCCCGAAGGCCAGCCCGGATCTATAGGGGACATCACACCTAAGCGATTAGGAGCGGTACTGCGGCGGCTCTATGATCCGCCGGGGGTAGCGTCGCCCATACCCCCGCGGGATGGCCCCATTGGTTCAGCGGAGGGAGGATGTTGTGGAGGGCACACTGCTTGGCAACCGTAATGGGAAGGCGGTACGACCCTCGATGGCATCTGGGGCGAAGTTACCAAATGCGGCGGGGCAGCCCGGTGCGATCCTCAATTACCCGCTCAAATGCAGCATTGCGGGGAAGGTTTCCTCCCACAATGGATCACAAGCGGGAGTTCCCATCCACAAAGGCTGCCGACCCACCTTTGTCCGCCACCACGGACAATCATGGTTCGGATTCGGTGTTTGCTTGGCCGCTATCGGCATTCTCGGCGGCCAGTTGACACGGCCGGGGGGCTTGAGATGCGAGCCCTCACGCTAGCGGGCTTTAGACCCTCGCCACCAACGATTGACCATATCTTTACCGCTCGGGCGATTGATCGACAGCGGAACCATCGGCAGGGACTTGTATTGCCGCTGGTGAACTTCTCAGCGAAGGCTTTTGATACGGCCCCCGAAAAGCTATAGACTGAAGGTGAATCAATGGGGCTGCCCGCCGCACGCGGGTGTATCGCCATATACAAGTCAGATGAGAGTCAACCCGGCGGGCTGGCATTCACGATGTGTATCGGGTTCCCGGCAGGCTGCCCCCTCTCACCAACACTTTTGGCCTCTACATTGATCGTTAGAGCCCCTTCTGCGGAGCATGGGGGGATGGCATACAACTTTTGCACCAGGTCATCCGGGCGGCCATCTATGGATGATGTTGACCTCTCGCCCACACCCCGTGGTTATACAGATCTCATCTCGATGCCCTAGACACGATACATGCCGACTCGCATTACGCACGTGACCGCCAAGACGTGGTGGTTCTCATATCCTCTTCACGCCACCCCGCCTCATCCTCACATATTATCGGGGACAAACAAGGGAGGTCCACCCACCCACCAAGTACCTAGGGGTGGGAGTTCCCCTCCTGCTCTGTTGGAGGCGCCCATCCTTCTTATGGGTGACGGTAGGGCCGGAAAGTGCTTTATGCCATGCAAGCAGCCATCGAGGGGCCGAGCTCTATGATTGGGGCCGCCGATTACCTCTGACTACGGGCGTTGAGGCATGTCCTTACATGCGAGTCGAGGTTTGGGGCGGTGTCGCTGGCGACACGGGTAAACAGGCGGTCAGACATTTTTTGGCGCGGGCGCAGGGTGAAACCGATTCCCTATCGGTCTGCTGCCGAAGCTGGATTCTTGCGGCTTCCAGCGGGCGGCCCTTGATATGAACACATCGTCTATTTTGAGAGGAAAGTGGATTAATATGGGTGATGCTTTCGGCTCACGCACCGGCACGAACGTGGCAATGGGCCCTTGGCCAGAACTGGAGGAGGGAGTAAGAGAGATCGATGGATTCGCCCGGATGGAGCGTCGCGAGAACCTGAGGTCGCGTCGCGGTGGACCGCGAGGCCGATCTCATGCTTGACTCGCGGGAATTACTGAGCGCTTGCTTCATGGCAGCTCGGGACCAGGCATACCGGCCCGGTCAAAGCGGCCCGTACAAAGCACATCAACCCGTGTTAGCGGGGCCAGCGGTATCACACCGTTCCCGGTACCCGAAAAAGTGGACTCATTGTCTCCAGCTTCGCCCGCAATTGGTCACCATCAACCCGCATGAGGCTGAGCGGGTGGTTAGGGGAGCCCGCTAGAATGAGCTGTCGATCTTTGTCAAGCGGGAACCATTGAGGATGGAGTCTCAAGCTTTCCGGTTACCCGGTATTAAAGTCGGATCCGGACGGATCACGGCTCCCTTAATCGGCTGGACTTACTTCCATTTCGATGAACCGTCGATGCGATGCGTGCTCACGAGTCATTACATTGAGTCTTTGGATCTGTGACTCCACCTTTGCTACTTTGGCTGCCATTTGATGGGGCGCTCGGGTCGTGCATGAGTGTATATATTTGTGTGTTTTGGATTTACATTATATTGGAGCGGTTTGTGGTAAGAACGTTTGGCGCCCGCGTTTTTCCCTCGAAAACCCTTCTGGATCTGGGTTTTAATAAGGTAGTAATCCGCTTGTTTAAGCACTATTATTGGGTCCCATAGACCGATTGGTCTCGTGGGCGATAAAATACCTTCCTTCCTTCCTTCCTTTTTATCGCTTTGTTTCATTTGGCTCCTTCACCCCCCTTTTTTCGGCCATATCTCACCACTTTTCTATTTATCGCTTTTCCCTTTGGCTCCTTCACCCCTTTACTGCTCCATTAACTCCATCCACTTCAACTTTGTCTAGCCACCTTGATCATTGAGGTAAGTTCCTCTTCTACTCGGCCAATTGATTGGATTCAGGACCTCGGGTGATGCACTTATACATAAAGGGGGTATGGCATTTGCGTTCGGGGAGTAGCAAAAGATCCCCCTTGTATACACATTTTTCAAAGGCAAATTGACCCCTGTGTATAGATATTGCTCTAGATTAGTGCCTAAAAACACCCTTAACCCCTAAGTACACGCACGCCGTGGTCCAAAAAACACCCTCTGTTGAACTCTCATGGATTATATGCTAATGAAAGGTGAATCCCTCGGACTCAGGACCCATCCTAAGAATGCCACGGTTTTATCACGATAGTAATAGAACCGACATTCCTTGGATGGAGTGCCCATCTCATTTCCTCCTATTTATATCACCCTTATTCTCGATGCTAGTTATTGGCGTCCTTCCGAGCTTCTCTATTGTTGATGCTTTGGCTCTACTCAGTTCCCGCCCCCCTCTTCCCTTCTTTATACATGGGCTTGACGAGTTCTTACTTATGATTGTGTCGGTTTTCATTTAGTCCGTTGTTTACTTTCTATGTTCCTTGGGTCTTTGTCAGCCTCTGAGGTAACTTTTTATTATTCATTTTTTCTCGTCATTGTAGCCTTTGTCAGAGCATTATTATTCTCTATATTATTGCGCTTTGGCATTTGCCCTTCGCTTAAAACTCCTAACTTTCTAATGGCTCATTCTCCTTTTTAGACTTTATTAGCAGGCTACTTTGTGAGATCTTTTTTTTTTTGGTCTCGATGGACGATCCCGATTCATTCATTCCTCCCTCCCTCCCTCCCTCCCTCCTCCCTCCTCCCTCCTTCCTTAGAATGCCTTGCCATCATGTTTATTCCAAAGTGTTTTTTGAGTAATTCACCCACCAATTCAATGGTAAAGGCTTTGATTTTGATGTATGCCATACTTATGCCACTTTGAAATCATCATTACACGAACTTGACCTTAACCAATATTTTTAATGTCACGGTCTACTTCATGGGAATATACCCTTAGCCCACATTGAAAATACTCCTCAATCCATTTAATAAGGCATCCAACAATTGCAAATTAAGATGTCTTATCAAAGTGAGTTGAAATACACTCGACTTCTCTCTCTCTTTTTTTTTTTTTTTTTTTTTTTTTGGTAGATAAATGATGTTTATGCTATGTGGAAGACAAGGATGTGTGCCCCAGCCCTCTGTTAGCCAACAGAGCACACAAGTAAGAGATAAGGATAGACCATCTTACCTTCAGAGTTAAAATGATGATGCCTTGGCTTTACATCTTTAGAATCTACCTAGAGGAGGGAATTGGGTATTTATTCTTGGGGCCTCACCTAATAACAATAGTTTTTTTTTCCTTTCTTTTTTTTGAAGTTCTAATCAGATATGAAAAGTACAGAATGTCCATGTCTCATCTAACTGTGTAAGCACAAGAAGTTGCCATAAGAACATGAGCCTGAAGCACAATGTACTTACTCGAGAATAGGAGACTAACAATAAGAACCAATTTGAAGATATGGAATCCAACCACTTTCCATCACTTCTCACTCAAAGAAGGAACACTCGTAAGCCATCGTGTTATCTTTTATTAAGGGCGCAACCAATTGAAATGCCTTGAAAAATGTGGCGCTGCGGCGCTCCCCCATATTATTTTGCAAGAGCCAACCAAAATCAAGATGGAACACCCTACTTGCAATGAGGAACGCCTTATTTTGTGGAAGGGTTCAATTCCTATCCTTCTCTTTCTTCATTTGCTATATGTCAATATTCTAAAATGCTTAAGTGGATGGTGGGTCAATGTACAGAGTATATTGACCCCTTGCAATGATGTGGAAAATGGGGTTGACCCCCTTGCTGTGGAAAATGAGCTTTGACCCATCTCGTCGAGGAATATTCCATGGCCAAGTTTAGCGATACGGATAAGGTATATTTTCTTGTCAACAAAACCCTAAGAATGGCTTGATGCGGATTGTTTGGGAATTGAATTCTTTTAAGTCTGGTAGAGTTCCATATAGTTAGAAACAATTATGGTAGATCCAAGGGCACTTGAAATTGAAGTGAAAAAAGTGGTCGTGGTATTGTTGGTGGCTGGAGCACTTTGAATGGTCAAATGCACGGGCTGAGAAGAAAAATTGAAGTAGTTTTTGCCGTGAGTTCTTAGGGATTTTCCGGAGAAATGGAAGTGGCGGGACACTTTTGAAGGGTTATCTAATTTTCGTGGTAAAGCCATCAATAAAAGCTCAATTATAGATAAAACCAAGAAGGAAAATCCCTTCTGCGTCCCCTCTCATCCTCCATGGAAAAACATCATCCCCAATAGGGACCTATCCAAGGATTCTCCATTCACCTTTGGGCGGTGGGATGGCGGCCTAACGTCATATCACGACAACCAAATCACATATTAACTTATATAACGTAGAGAAAACTTTGACCTCAACCGTTGGATGCGGAGAAATTCCTAATTTCATCCGTTCAATTAGAATAACACAATAATATTCAATCAACCCAACCTCTCGAGGGTTTGCCCTCTAGGCAACCCAACAACTTACACGCATTATGCATATGTATGCTTGAGCATTTTGTATGCATGCTTGAGCATTTTCACATTGGATTAGCCCGCGACTTTAGGTAAGGGGAAGCAATGGGGAACTGCCTTGCTTGTGGAAGGTTCAATACCCTATCCTTCGCTTTCTTCACCTGCTCTGTCAATGTTCTAAAATGTTCCTGTTGTGGATGGTGGGTCAATGTATAGAGTAGATTGAGCCCTTGCAATGATGTGGAAAATGGGATTGACCCCCTTCAGAGGAAAATGAGCTTTCACCCATCTCGCCAAGGAATATTCCATGGCCAAGATTAGCGATATAAAAAAAACAAGGTATATTTTCCTGTCAACGAAACCCTAAGAATGGCGCAATGGCAGAATGGTTTGGGGGATAGAAGAATCCTATTCTTTTCAAATCCGGCAGAGTTCCATATAGGAAAAATTGTTGTAGATCCAAGAGCACCTTGAAATGGAAGTGAAAAAAATGGCCGTGGTACTGTTGGTGGCTGGAGCACTTCGAATGGCACTTATTGTTTATGGAGAATGGCAGGATAGTCATATGGAGGTTCCATACACGGACATAGACTATACAGTATTTTCTGATGCAGCTGCTTTCATGGCCAAAGGGCAATCCCCATATATGAGGGATACATATCGTTACTCTCCATTGCTGGCAGTAATATTGCTTCCAAATGAATGGTGGCATCGATCCTGGGAAAGCTTTTTTCTCATCAGCTGGTATGTACTTACTCAACAAATATTTTCCTAGGTTTCTTCCATAGATTTAAGACAAAGTGTGGTGACATAATGCAGACCTATATTGGTGGGCTATTTTATTTATGCCTTGCTGAAGTTACATGGCATGAAAAGAAAAGCAATGCCTGTGTTATCTGCAGTAGCATGGCTTTTCAATCCATTCACGTTTACCATAGGGACAAGAGGCAACTGTGAAGCCATTGTCTGTGCCATAATTTTGAGAATATTAGTCTGTCTTACAAAGCGTAAGTGCACATTTTGTTTTGTTTTACATATGCAGCAATAGGATGCCAACATGTTGGATTTTGATTGGTGCAGGTTCTACTTTAGAGGCATCCATCTGGTATGGACTTATTGTACATTTCGCATCTATCCTATTATTTATGCCCTGTCTTTTCTGGTCTTCCTTGATGCAAATTATGCTGGAACAATATCATCTCACAAAAAGCAATTGGTCCTTGTAGTCGAAGAAGTACAGCTATAAGCAGAGCAACATCTATAGCATTTTTATGAACATCAACATGCACAGATTGACTTTTGGCTTGGTTTCAGGATCTATTTTTCTGATCACGACTCTAATTTGCTATGAATTTTATGGCATGCAATTTTACAAGAGGCTTTGCTTTATCATTTAACTTCGCACTGATCCAAGGCACAACTTTTCCATCTATTTTATTCCATTTATCTTCATGTAAACAAAGGATTTTACCATTATAGAGCTGGCTGTTGTCTTTTATACCCCAAATGTCTGTACAGCTGGTGCTTGCTGTGCTCTTTGGGAAAGACCTCTCCTTCTGTTTATTTGTACAAACTGTGGCCTTTGTTGCCTTCAATAAAGGTTTGTATTGTTCCTTCAGACCAATACACGAGGTTACGAACACTACATGCTAACTTACACTTATATTCTTATTCAGGTAATCACAGCACAGTACTTTGTTTGGTTTTTGTCTCCTGCCACTAATACTGCCATCAACTGCGATGAGACTACGATGGAAAGGTATCTTTGTGTGGGACTCTGGGCAGCTGCACAGGTCCACTGGTTATATTGGGCATATCTGCTTGAATTTCAAGGCATGAATGTGTTTTGCAACTTTGGCTGGCAAGCATTGTGTTTTTCAGTAAACGTTCTTGTTCTTGTAATGATTATATCAAACCACATCCCAAGTCCTTCATTACGGATACTTAAGCCACTAAAAAGGTGAATAATAATTCCCAGGCTATGTTCTTGGCTATTCATTACTCTACAAGGCCCCTCCATATTTAACCTATCGACACCAAAGATGTGTTTAATATGTGTTTCGCTATGGAAGTTGTTTTGATTTTGTGAAGTGAATTGAACTTGAAACCTCTGAATTGAACTAGAACACAGCTTTTGAGTACATTAATTTTATTCTAGGCCTCTTGCCACAATATAATATATAGATTCTACCTCTTACAAATGTTTTATAAGCTTAGTTGACAAAGTTGTAAGCATTACCTTGGCAGCAAATGGCACATGTTGTGAGACCAATTTTTTTTTTTTTTTTTTTTTTTTTAATTTCGTAGCTACTTTAAACAATCCTTTAGTTTTTCTAGCTCTCCAATAACCCTGGAGATATGATTCTAAATCTCGAAATGACATGCAATGCACATTATGTTTTCTCGGACATTACGTCGAATGTCGTGCGAGAGGAAAGGGTTTGTTTCCATCTTCTACTTGTGCCTCTTTTATAGTAAGAGCAAAATTGAGCTCTCGGGTGTTTGTTATTCCCCGGAAGGGTTTTGTTTCCATCTTCTACTTGTGCCTCTTTTTTATAGTAAGAGCAAAATTGGAGCTCTCTGGAGGTGTTTGTTATTCCTCGGCTATTTTTGTTTGCAAGCAATCATCCACTTTTTCTCACGACCGTCTCCCACAAATATAATTGTGTTCACTTGATATCAACGTCGCATTAACTTCCTACTTATGTTTTCTAGGACCTTTCGAATAATGGACAATGCCACACCAATCGTTGAATTCAAAAGATCAATGAGTTCGATGCCAAAAATTGGATTCTTTATTGCAAAATCTTTATACGGTGTAAGTTTGTGAGTCGCAAATTTTACAACTTTGTCCAACGCTTGGGATCCTCCATGGTCAATAATATAACCTTGAATCCACCACGAAGTTTTCTGCAAAAACAATCACGAGAAGGGCGAGATCATCTTAGGCGTTATCAATTGAAATTTGACGTAAATTGGGATGCATAAACCGGGAGCTCGGCAGAGCTTTGTCTAGGATTGCGAAGTTTTATAATTGATGCACACTCCATTTGTATCCCCAAAATATCGGCAGCAAGCGTTAAAAGTCTTGCAACTCTAGAACTCCTCTCTCTAGCAATGGGGCAAACCAATTTTAGAGTCGCCCCGCGGAGGAGAGAACTAATCAATCCAACTTGTTCCTCGAAGCCGGATATATATAAGGATGGAGTCAATCACAAGCTGACGATTCAAAAGACTACTAAGCTTGGATCCAATGCCATCAAACTTTTTGGGTACAAAACTTAGGGTCTCGGTGTCCTCAATAATGGCTAGAGGGTGACTCATGAGAAGATACCCGATCTACGAGTTGTTTTTATCCAACTACAACCTGCTGACATAGTTGAACAAGTCTTTGGACTTGTCGTAACAAAAGTCGGTGACCTCCTCCATAGAGATGAAATCACCAAATATGAGCAAAAAATACTTGGGCTCGAGCAAGCAAGAAGCCGATAAAGGGACCGGTTCAATCCGTCATGAACCTACTTGAAAGTAAGGAAAAACTAGAAAATGTGACACGTAATCAAAATCGAGAATACAATACGAAGGCAAGCGGGGAAATACAATGCCTCAAGGCGACCAAGAACATGAGACGATACCTAGAAACTTAAGATTGGTGTTGAACCAGGAATGGTTTAACAAGAATGAGGCTCATGTATCTATATCTAATCAGCAGTCCGGATCGTACCACTTCAATCGAAGGAGATCGGCAAGGTGTTATGCATGTATATAGGTCCTAGAACCTCTAGAACAAAGACCAAGATATGAATAAAATGCAAGTGAATGTCTTCAATAACCATTGATAGCTTGCTAACAAACATTAGGGCGGTTTGGGATCTAAAAAAATGGCCTCGTAAGAATCATTCCACGTCAGATTTCTATTCTCCTCCCCAATGCCATGTAGATTACTTACCCTTCATAATTAGATTCTCAAAGTTTGGGGATCACGCATTTATTGTCCCATTTCACATATTAAAAACAAATAAAAATATCTGTGGCATTAAACCATCGCGCTAATGATGATGGCTTCTTGGCGTTCACCGGGCAAAGGAATTTGAATATAGAAAAGGATGGTTGATGTTGAAAGGAGAGGGTGTTGATGATATCCATTCCTCATTGAGAAAGAAACAAGCTTGGGATGCTCTATCGGACTAGTTCCCCATACATATAGCCAATACATTTCAAAGAACAAGATGCAAGGAGGCTTGTGGAAGCCCTAACAAAATCATTAAAGTTGATATGGATGCACTCGAAGGCATGATGCCCTCCTATGGCACATGCGATTGGTTTTGTTAGAAATGGGACAAGATGAAGTGGACAAGGCATGGAGAAATCCCATAAGCGACCAAGGTAGTTTTTTCATGTAAGCACTAAAAGGGTGGAGGAAAAATAGCCATCAACCATGCCAAAATAACTTATTGTGTTGAAGAGGAGGACATCCTTTGGAATAGCATCGATCAAGAAGTACCCCTTTAAGGAAGGGGAAATGTCCTGAAGATGTTAATAAATGACATTATATACTTTGCAATGCGAAGGGTTCATACATTCTTGAAGTATAAAAGATATGGTGTTTGTGTTTAGATACCTCAATACAAAGAAGTCTTTGACTACTTTTCACAATAGATTCTTTAAAAAATTCATTGCTACTTAAATTATAGCAAAATGAAATCTTGAAACTCTTTAAGTAGTAGAAGAACTCTTTGACTTGTTAACCATTTGATGACCATTTTCTAAGAAAATATGATATGTGAACATTCTTATATATGCAAACATTCATAAAATTTATAAACTTTTGAAGGTCAAAGCCATCCTTGTTTAAAGAGGACCATATATGACGAAATCTTCATGTGCAAAAATAATTGCATAGAAGAAATTTGCATGGTGTGATCCTTGCGTAAAAAAATAGAAAGATAAATATTGAACTTACAACTTAGGGTAAGCGAATAGTCTCTTACTTACACTTTTAAAACATATTTAATGTTATTTTTGTATAACATAACATTAAGATAGACCATAACAATGCTCGTATGGTGTGACCTACTTTCTTGTTTGTTGTTAAATTAAATATAAACACAAGTACCCATTTAATAGCCTCCCATTTGCATGTGAAGTTCTAAGCCTATTTCAAATAGCAAACACCTTTTAATAAACCAACACTTTACATATCAAGGTGAAGTCAGAACAAAGGTAGCCAATAGGGGACACTTTACACTTTAAACAACATATTTCTTTCTTTCCTTTTATTTGAAAAACCATTTTTTTTTTCAATATGGATCACACCGAATAATAATACACATGCAAAAAAGGACACACTAAGTTCAAGATGTTATGACATCTTTCTACCGTTGTCAAATTAAAATTAAACACAAGTACACATTCCTTTATTTAAAATAATTTACCACTCTTAAGTACAAAAGTTATTGGCCATTTTCAAAGAGCATATTCTTTTTCTAGAAGGATCACACTCAAGCTAATAGTACATATGCAAAAAATTGAACACACTAAATTAAGCATGGTGTAATCCACTTTCTTATTTGTTGTCAAATTAAAATTAAACACAAGTACCCTTCATATTTAATGCTTTACCACCCTGTACATAAAGTTATTAGCCCTTTTCAAAAAGCATATCTTTTAAGAAGGATCACACTAAACATAATACATATGCAAAAAAGAACACAATCATTTTAAGATGGTGTGATACGTTTTTCTTACTTGTTGTCAAATTAAATTTAAACACAAGTACACCTTCTTATTTGCATCTAAAATACTTTACCACCCAAAATTCCGCATAAAGTTATTAGCCCTTTTAAGAAAGCAAACACTTTATCGATAAGCGAAACCGTCGGCATATCCACACTTTACTTCAAATAAGATACATATATATTTCTTTTTATTAAAAGGTAATCAAAGTAATTTTACTATTGGAAGTCATCTTTTTAAAAGATCACATAAAGTTAATTATATTATCGCTAAAAAGTTAGAATACTAAAATTTGGCATGGTGTGATCCATTTTCTTGTTTGCTGTCAATAGATAATAACACCAAGTCCCTCATCAATAGTCTCCCATTTACATATAACATATGTATCATTCCAAGTTATATTATGTTCTATGAACTAAACTTTTCAAAGAGGGTCCCAAAGCAAAATACAAACATAATCAATAAACCAACACTTTACCAACAACCAAAGCTTTGTTAAATAAGATTTTATATTATTCTATCAAATCTAACAATGTTTCCATATGACACTTTGTTATCCGACCCTAAAGGCTCAAATTTAACGACATTTATACATTATGTCTTTTGGAGCTTTTGTGCCGTGGCATATAGTTGGCTGGTTCATGAAAGCATACTTTTATTACATATGGTTTAGAAGGTTTTGATTTTTAGTTAAGGTGTGTTTATGGCAAAAGGAATCTTTAGGGTTCCCTCAGATATTCTAAGTCGCTTGTTGGGTCACCAAATGCGGGCCCGATGGTTCGATGTAGCCCTCCCGTTTAGAAGGTAAGGATTTAGTAAATTAGGGTTTAGCAAGAGCCGATGAACCGTGATGTCGGCAAGCGGTGCGCATGCGTGCCAATTTTTTGACGTTCGATTTGTAGGAAGGAGAGGCGTAAGGGAGCAGAAGCCACTGTGCATTCTTTGTTCGCATGTTAGAGGAGCTTATGGTGATGATTGAAAAACCACAGTTATGTATTTGCCGCTTCTATCCGCTCCTAAAATAATAGTCCCTCGTGTGGACCTTCCGGGCACAACATAAATGCCGCAGGGGTTGAACCCGGGTCTGTTTCGCAATGTGATCGCGGTGGCTAATCAACCCCTATTGTGAGTGTGGCAAATCTGCAGTGAAGGCATGTGGATGTCGCTCATGTTCGCAAGTGTGGTGCTTCTATGGCGGCTGTGGGGGATGGCGTGACAGCCTCCTTGATGCGCCAGACACATGGGAGGCAGAGGAGTGGCGATTTGCGGATTGAGGCAGGCCATAAGCTAGATATGCGGTCTAGCCTTCCTCGCTAGAATCTTATCCTTTAGCCAAATTAGTACGTCCATATTTGGAGTGCACCACGAGGAGTCTTTTAGATGAAATCTATTTTGAAATCAAGCAAATATTAGGGCCTGGCCAAGGTTGTCAAATCCTAAACCATAGAGCCACCTAAAGCTTTGACCCTATCAAACGATCGGTGCAATGCTTTAGGATGGCTCTAAAGGGAATATTTCATAATATGCCCTAATCCGGAGTTGGCAATTGGCTACAAGCCTCGACAACGATAAGGGTGCAAACACCTCTAATGGAGCAAATATTTTGTACTCATTTTTTCAACATCCTCGGTCGCATCGCCTATCAAATATTTCTTCATTACAAGGGCATCATTTTCATAACTTTGAGGTTGCACAATTTGCTTAAAAGAGGTCATGGACGACTTTCAAGTTTCCGGCTCCCCAACTTTACAACATAAAACTAGATGCCCATTGTCCCTAAGGTATATCTTGGAAAAGCATGTCCCTTATGTCCATAATGTTGAACAACAACCATGATCATTAACATTTTTCCCTAGTCTCCGAGATCGACATTTGATAAATATAGTCAAAAGAAAATTATTGATTCGGTTGGGTGAATATAAATCAGAAGAAAAGGATCACATGATGCGAAATCTCACTACACATTTACAGTGTATATGCATTTTCGCATGGTATGATCCATGTATTATTAGGGGTGCAAATTTGCAAATATCCTCCTCTTATAAATCAAAAACCCTCCCCCCTTTTCCCTCCTTTTGCAATATACCATCCATAGCATTTATTTTTTGAAGCCTATGCTTCTACCTATTCATTGCATATGAATGTCGCCGCATGATGAAACTCCATGGTCACCCTTCGTTAAGGATAGCATTCTCACCCACGAAGCCTATGGATAGATGTCCTTCCACCCCTCATGCCTTCATTGTCTTGTAAGTGATGAAGCTCCGGAAAACGATATGGGTGTATAGAGCAATGTTTTGTGTCTAGATGTTGAGGACAACATCATTTTTATGAGGGGGGAGAATGTGTTCCACCTATTTATATGCCTTTTTGAGTATAAATACATGACACGCCACTATGAATAATTAATGGCACATTAATTATTCATAAGCTAAGGTTAACTATGTTAACTCATTAATTATTAAAAATGAAACTAACCTAAACCCTAATTCGAATTTAGGCTTAACTTAATATTAAAAAGGGCTAAAATATTAAATTAGTTAATGATAACCAACCCAGAATGGCCACCTCCAGTTCAAATCGACGTTGGGCAAAGCGGACTGCCAACTTGGGACACCCAAAGTGGGGTTTCCACCCCCCCAATTTGTCCCAATTCAATTTGGGGGCGGGTTGGAGAAGGAGGAGGAGCTTATTTAACCAACGGGGCATGGAGAACCCGAGATGGGAGATCTAGCTCGGATAATGTACTAGTGAAACTTAGCTAGCTCGAGATTACAGCTGGGCACCAACCCTCGATTTTTTTTAGACGGGATGATTACTCTCTCTTTATGTTCTAGATGGATTGTGATGGATTCATCGTGATATGAATGCTCTCTTTGTTCCTCCTATGTTGTATGGGTAAAGGTGGGTAGAGGCCTAAAGGCCATCTAGGACTAGATATGCTCCCTAGTTAGAACCCCCTAAATCCCATTAGATGTGGCTTGTGCAAAAAAGCCCACCTAGTCATGGATGCTATGTTGTGATTCAAAGACTAGATAATGGGTATGATGGTGAAACGAGAATAGGATCTTGCCTAGCATGTCTACAGGACTCCCACATTGTGCTAGGCTTTATAGCCTGGCCACCGCATTAATGGGCTGGCATGGGTCTCGACACTCGTTGGGTCCCGTGGATGAGTGCCTATATGGACATCTTGGGGCTCGAAGGCGGGGAGTCAGCTTTAGATTTAGGGAGTAAGTCCTGGGTACTCTGATGGGAGGGGGTCAGAATGATGTGGCACGCGGTTCCCAAATATCAATCCGTGGATCCGTCATGCCCGGTAGGAAGGGACGCTTCCTAATTGCCTCATTGGACCGGGAGATGTAACCCGAGTAGTCTCAGGGTGATTCCATGAGATTGTATCTTTGAAGGTTACAATCACTTACAAGCGTATTTCCACCCTCTCAGTGTGCAATGTGAGGGGGATGGAGGATGGGTGGACTACCCAGCCATTTGTTCTATGCCACCAAACGCCATGTTATACTTTTGCCCTATTATCCGTGAGGCCTTGACTCATTCCACACTTGGCGAGTCCGGAGCCCCAGGTAGAGCCTTTGTATTTTCTTATGGTGCATTTCCTTTGTTATGTTGGTATTCTCTCATTTGTTAGTTGTATTGATGATGATGGGCCACCCTTCGTATTGGTATATTATATATTAGTACAAGAAATTTATATTTATCATGGCGTGAATATCGTGAACATTCTCTTCATCCTCTTTGTCTATATGTCTGCGAGTATAAACTTGTTAGAAATGGAATTCGATAGTTTTGGATTATTGTGATGAATACTTAAGTGTGTGGACTGAAATTCTATGGTTTATGGACTCTAATTGTATCGAATTCTTTGATATTTGTTTTCCAATTCACCTAGTTATAGAAATATAAGAGGGTATTAAAGTAGAGGTAAAATTTGTTGTTATTGTTTAATGAAAATATTCATTCAATTCACATTCTTTCTTGATATTTCTTGGACAAATTTAAACACTTACAAATGAAAATTTTGCAAAACTAGAAGAGCAAATGAATGATATATCCAATGCAGAGACAAAATTTCTTTATAATCATCAGATACTCAAGACTAAGCTCATTTTATTAACTTTTATGTCCATAGTTTCATGGAAAATTGTCAAGACTAAGCCCATTTTATTGGCTTTTATGTTTATAGTAGTCTCCATAGAAAATTGTAGTTTGGCCTCTTGCCCTTCCCCATTGTATATTCCTTTCATGCATTAGGTGTACCCGCTCCTACTTCAATACCACACGTAAGATTTACCGGAGATTAATGGACACTAGACGGATAAATAACTGATTCTATATACACATTTGTCTTCTTGGATTTCAAAATGGAATGTACACCTAAACCCATGCAAAATCAAAACATCATACTTGCCGAAGCTTGTTTAAATCACACCGAGGAAGCTCAATTGAAAAATTCGAATCGTGAATCGACCATTGCCTATAATATTGGCAAAGGTCAATTGAGAGTCCATGAACCAAATGTTTAGAAAACATCACCAACTACCTTAAAAAATCCTGAGATTCCAAACCTCAATACACGTAATTGTAATGAGTAAATACAAGAAAGGTGATGAATGGGTACCTAATCATGGTATAACCGTGTTTTATGCTCCATTCTATTTTATGTTTCCATTCCAACCAAAGGAAATAAACTCCCGCATGAAAGGGAAGAGAATATCATTTACCTAATGAACAAAACCAAGTTTATTAAAAAAATTAGAGGAAAAAAGCCCCCGTGGAACAAAACCAAAGGGATAGATCGAATCAAAACATTTAAAGGCTTGCCGTTTGTTTAAAATATGCCCTTGAGACGCATGAATTGTTGGAACCTAGAATCCGTGCAAAACAATGCCAAGTCTAAGAAGTTATGCGATGGTGGAGACCAGTTGCTCAATTTGGGAAGTCCAATCATGCTTGGGTTTTCATTCAATAGATATAAAGAATAGGCTCGGAGCTGCTGGAGATGGACATGCTAGAGATCATCCTCTTCATGCCATACTTAGTTAATGCTAAATGATGGGCTTTCCAAACCTACATCTATGAACATATCACAGTACATTCGGCATCCATAAGGATCCAAGGATACGCAGATTTTTTTTTTTTTATATTTTAGTCTCAACACGGAATCATCCCAAGGATATCCGCATCCAAGAAAAACATGGTGATATCCTGCTTACCTCACAGCTTTGTGACAATTTTAAAAGCCGAAGTTTGTGCCGGAACGATTTTTGGGAAGCAAAGAGGTATGCATTTTGTATTTGGCCCCAATTCGAAGGTGTAGAAGGATTCGTCCCCATAGAATTGGTCAATAGTGCCCCGCACCGCAAATTGGTCAGATGAGCTTCCCCGTGGACAAAAAGATGGTATCATATATTCCACCGATGCAGCCAAATTTAGGATAAATTCATCTTTCACGGATATGAATTCAAACCTATAAACTTCAAATATGATCTTGCCATCAGCAGAAACCTTTATTTGCTTATGGCATAATCTTAAAGCAAAGCAAGACTTTTTGTCGCTTTTTATTTACCTACTGTGCCATCTCTAGCAGCGAGAAAATAGGGTAACTGCACTATGGCGAGAAACCCTATGATCGGAAGGAAGAATATTGCACGTAAGCTCTTCCCTCGAGGTGCAATTTTTCAAAACCAAACAACCAAATTTAGCCTCTACAAGTGGCCTCCTCCACCTCAATTTAGACAGACCCTGATTAGCCATGTTTCACCTACTTCCACGGATGAATGACGCCTTGACCCGGGCGCAGAATATTGAAGACTTTGCTTCAAGCAAATAATCCCCTTGATATTGAGGGAACACATACGGGCAAAGTATGCATATTCAAGCAAATAAATATTGAGGGAGTCTGGACTTTGCTTCCAACAAAGTAATCCGCATTCTATTGTAGCAGAGCTCGTCGGAATGGCACGAGGAAGTGGAGATCGAGACATTGATAGAGAGGATTCATTCGAAAGCGTAAGAACAAAATGTGTGGCATCCCCCGGGTTTTCCTTTTTTTTTTTGAATTTTGAAAGTGCAATATAAGCATTACGTGTTTCACTCCCAATACCGTGTCCTCAACCCGTAAATATTACCTTACTAATTTTGAGAATGGAAAATAAACATTCATATAAGTATGATTGTTGCCCGGATGCCAACATGTATGTACGCTCACGCCATATAAGATTCCCCATAGAAGCGTGGATCTATCGACACCTCATGGTCCTTTTACCGACACTTGGCCATCACAAGTAGTGCAAGTCGGACGGAGGCCTTTCCGGTGGTGATGGAGTCGCCATCGGTGGCATTTTTCTATCCCGTGTTGTGTTGTTCAAGGCAACTTATTAAGCATCTTTAATTTGGACTCATGAAGGCCAACCGATGAATGATCGTGATGTCAGGAGGTTGTCACTACACAAAAATCCTAAAGAAAATAGATTGTGAATATCCATGTGTATTTAATTTGAGAACCGGCTTATCATAAAAGATTATGCAAAAAATGATTAACAAATATGTTTAAGAGAGAACAACATTCTGAGATCAAATTTTCTTTTCTTTGGGGATCAATTTTACCAACCTCTCAAATCCTCCCTTTGTAACATCTAATTCATTTTATAATTTGCCATGGGAATGTATGTCTTTTGCTTTTAAAGTATTGAATGCTACTCACCAAAAATCATTCTTTTTTTTTTCTCCCATTGAAACCCAATTCTTACAGAGTCACGAGATTGAAGCATCATCCTCAAACAGTTGCAATAAAGACTTTAAAAGTTATATCCTTCACAAATATGATAAAAGAGACTTTGATTTCCTTATAAATTGGCCGGGATCCATTCAAAGAATATATCTAGTGGAGGCAATCAAGAATAGAATAGAATAGCATAGATTTTTGAACGTAAAGCACTTAAGAGGCCATGGGACCTATTATTATGCCTAGTACAACCATTACTACTGGATTAAAAAACCCTATGTCAAAAAAGTTAAGGGAAAAACTTTTGCGGTAATGATGATACTAGACGAGCAAGAAGAAAATATAAGTAGGCGATATTCTTGAGAAACAATAATTGACGCTGGCCAAGACCTCAGTATGTATAATGCCAAGTCGTGCGAGATAGAGGCTTTGAGGAAGTTGTGGAAGCATAGAATGGGTCACTAAAGTCAAATAATGGTTTCGACCATCTCAAAAAGCGGGCGTCTTAACAAAGTATGGCTTTCATCTTGACCTTTATGTGTAGCGTACGCGTCTCTTGTTTCTTGTAGCGATTAAGCGCTCCGTCTACTCTGTCTCAATCATGGCTTGTGAGACCACAGCGCAAATTGATATAATAACTACAAGCTTTTTCACGGACAAGGGAAGCAAACAAATAAACTGTGATCATGGTGACAAAGTGGGATTTATATGGCATGATGATGACGGTTTAACTTGGGCTAAGATAGCGCATCCCACATCTTACGGGAAAGCGACCAACAGGTATTGTTGCAAAGCTTTCAGTGAAACTAGCAAGCACTATGCGATGTTAGAGTTTGCAGACGTGGGCAAACCATGCATTACAATTCTCTTTTCAATAATATCATTTCAATAGCGGGAAAATGCCCAATCACCAGTTATTTGTCTGTTGAAGGCTTAAGATCCTTCTCTTGGTTTTTATATCCTTCTTCATTAACATCCTTTCCTTCAATGATTCCATCACCGTCATCTGTGCAAAGATTCCCTTACGCCTTCATAAGTAGTTATGATGTCTCAATTCAATACGGCTTTTGAACTTTTTGTCAAAGCGAATCCACACCTATCTCTGGATTTTGACATCTCTGCTAGATCCAATTCCTTACAGTTCCATCAAATCGACTCATTGTCTAACTTCACTCCTATACGGTCAATGGCACTCTGAGATAACGTGCGGTGCGTTTAAAGTAAATTGAAAGCGACATCATTTATTTTCCGTATCTCTGGCCATCCAATCACCATATCCTCTTATTCCTTCCCTCCACATTAATTTACCTATCATGATAAATTGGACATTAGCCATATTATAGCCAATATAAATGGCAAAATTCGTTGTCCACAAAAAACGCCAAGTATGAAATTTTTTGGGCGTGGCTATAACATGTCAAAGACGCACGGATATACCAGGGATATGCCTGTGGCTATAACATCGTAACCACGCCAAAAAATACTGGGATATTGCCCCAACTTTTAAATGCCCACGAAATGGGCACATCTTTTGAGGCAAAAGATCCTTACGTGCCACTTTCCGGAATTCGGAACTGGTTATTTTGCGCACTTACGTCTAGGCCTAGCTATCGGCTTCTCTTCAGCTTAGACATGTCAACATGTGGAAGCAGCTACACTTCCAGTGTTGTCGAGCAATGTTAGTATGGTCATTTTTTGTCAGCATTTTCTCTGCAATTTAGCGAACTAATTTAGTTCTATACATTGCTATTGTCTTGGTGGTAAGCAGTCTCCACGCAAGTTGCAGGTCACCATATAGGTGCCTGGCTGGTGAACTGTTGTAGAGTTGTTTTCGCATTTGAATCTGATGTGGGTTTAACTGCATGAACAGAGGGCATCCTGATTCATCGGTAGATGAATCAGGAGATTACCTACAAACCAGTGCGGGGGACAGAGAGGGCAGAGGTAAGTTTTATGAAACTTTCTGGGCTGATCGACAGTACCGCCAGTTAAATTCTTCCTCAAATTATCGTTTGCGACAGAGAGGGACAATGGCACTGGGCTGATCAATATCATGTTGAGTGCATGTTTTGTTGCTGGAGAATTGTTTTATTCTATGATCCGTGATATGAGCTTTGAACCTATGATTGCATGACGTGCTAGAACAGCATGTGTTGGGACGTCTTGAAGGCTTGAAACATCCTTCCATTATGGACATAAGGTAAAACACTATTCAAAGCAAAAATCATTCATTCATTACTCTTCCATGATTAAATTGTTCGTTTTTGCAGATTGGACCCCATACCTGGTATCCAGGGCAAGCAAGGAATACATTG